>CAAKHF010024521.1:6555-36527 GCA_901007745.1 Hippocampus kuda | reverse complement strand
TCCAAGCCGAATAATAAACATATTGTGAAATGAATACTGTATCAAGCATCCTGTGAGCGTATCATTGGAATAAGCGCACAAGCACCTGCTGTCTAATTTCAATTTGCGCAATTTTTTTTCCTCATCCCCACCTTCCTCTCTCCAGCTTCTCTTCTTTGGCGTGTCGGGTTTAAAGTGCTGTTTCCCTGGAGACTTCGCTATGGCAACACTTACACCTGCCATGGGTAAAAAAAAAAAAAAGTGGGGGGTGGGGAACAAAACTCTTGACTTCGGCAGGAAAGGTTTTGTTCGGAGTCACCTGTGGAATTACAAAAGATCGGTTAATCAATTGTGTAACAACTGACGACACGGGTGGAAAGGTCTCGGGCCTCTGCTTACTGCTGAAGTCCAAGCAGTCAACAGAATCCAAACGGATTTCTAATCAACTTTCCAGAAGACATTTTTTTTTAGGATGTTGATCCTGGATTTTTTTTCATCATCGTATTGCATATTTACTGTACTGTATTTGAAATGACCCAAAGATCTCAATCAAGATGTCAACCACCATCGACTTCAGCTCTCTCAATTTACGACTTTTCTGTCATCATCAACGGTGACAGAAAGATAAAACGGAAAAATCTACTCTAATGAGTTGCTCGGTTGACTTTCGGGAACATCTTCATCTCGTAGAGTACCAAAGGGTGACGGAGGAGAGCCGCAATGAATCTGATGTTGCACGACTGGAAGCTCCTGGGTGAGAGGAACGAACCGGGTCATCTGGGTCACAGCATAGCAACAAGAAAGAAAGAATCGAGGAGGTTGGACATGAAGGTCTGGAATGGAGACGTCGCCACGGCAACACAAGTACAGTATAAGCAGCGGGCTGGGTGGAAGTGGGGTCGACGCGGAAATGAACGACAGCGAGCGCAATGTGATGTGGCCAGCCTAAATATGGAATCT
Organism: Hippocampus kuda; assembly: GCA_901007745.1. Classification (NCBI taxonomy): domain Eukaryota; kingdom Metazoa; phylum Chordata; class Actinopteri; order Syngnathiformes; family Syngnathidae; genus Hippocampus; species Hippocampus kuda. The sequence goes on along the minus strand of CAAKHF010024521.1, from coordinate 35,588 downwards.
GCGATGTCTCTCATTCCATGAGAAAACACTTTTACTCCGTGTACTTTCTGTCCAGCCTTGGACTTTTCATCTATGTCCGCAACCACTTCCTTTCTCAACGAAACAAGTAGTGCAATGAACCTGGATTGAAAAAATATACATACGGTCTCAAAAGCCACGTCGTGTAAAAAAAATATTGTGATGATGCCATCTTGTGGCCAAGCAACATTATTGTAAAAAAATGTCTACCAAGTATTTTTTTAAAAACTGTTCGTCATGCTGTTCATCGTGACATCGTAAGACCAAAATGACGAACACAACAGTGTCATCAGCAGGTTGCAACTGGTAGACTAAGTTACAGAAAGGCAGAAATGTGGACATCCATGAAAATTTTATGGCTCAAAAACATGAAGTGCCTAAAGTTAAATAAATAAATAAAAATTGGATGTGGATTTCAGCCGAGACCCATAAATGAAGGGTTTTTTTTTTTTTTTGGTTCCTGAAAATTTCACCAGAAAGCCAATTGGGTCCCTTGACCTGAAAAATACATGAATGCATGTTACCTTTCTCCTTACAGCAACTGCTTCAAACAATAGCTGAACCCTAATAAAGATCTTTATTTTTTTTTTAAGTACACAAACTATAAGATAAAAATAATCAAAACTATCCGCGTGAATATCCGGGTAGATTGTAAAGGTCCAGCAAGATTGAAAGTGAGCCAGAAGGATGTCTTGCCCCCCCCACCCCCCGAGTTGTTTCAATGCCCATTGAATAAAATTGCATTTCTTAGGCTATTTGAATTAACACATTAAATAGCAGACGCTGTTAATCAATTTTTTGTGGTGTCTGTGCTCAATGGGATGGTCAGAGAAAACGAAAACGAGTCAAAACACTAAACGGGGAAAAAAATTGCACTGAAATAGCAAAACCACTCCTTAAAAAACCCCAAAAACAACCCTCCCCCCCCCAAAAAACCCATGTGTTTCCCAAAGTGCGTTGCTCAAATAGCATGCTATTGCTCATCCAACAGTCACATCATATCATGGTGGTGTGCATACGTCAGTGAGAATGTGCCGGAAGACGCTGCCATGAAAGCATCCATCAGACGTTTGCTCCAAATACGAACGGCTTCCAAGGATAACACGGACGGCCGCCATCTTGTCGAAGGAACGAGGGAGGGATTTTGCTCCAAAACATGGCAGGGCTTCTGACACACGATTACAATTGGCTCAATCCTATCATAGTTTGTGTTTCACTTGATATGGCAGATTTAAAAAAAAAAAAAAAAAAAAAAGTTAAAATGTTTTGAACGCCACTGATGCATCCCCAAAACAAAAGGAAAGAGAACGACCTCAATAATCAAATTCATCTTCTGTGAAGTTGTCGTGCGAGTTATAGCGAATGTCCTGGTAGTTGTCCGCCACGCCTTCGTCGGCAGAGTTATAATCGAAGTCGTCATCGTCGTAAAGCAGATTGGAGCCGTCATCCGTGAAGTTCCTGTACTCCATGCCGTTCTCGTCCAAGTTATTGTCAAAGTCGTCGTCGTAAAGCAGGTTGGAGCCGTCGTCCGTGGTCGGCACTTTGGTGCGAATGCAGTACTCCTCCAGTGTGACGGGAACCTTGACGCCATCCAGGTCCGCTTCGCTTTTGGTGGCCTGCACCTGCTTCCTGTGAAAGAACGCAAGAAGAGAAACGGCGCAAAGGCCTTGAGCGATTTTGCGAATTTTCTGACAGTCATTTGAATTAAATTCAAGCTTGAGTGCAATATTCACTGTGCGCAGTGGACATTTCCATACAGGACAGAAAAAGACATACCAACAAAACTTTCAAAGCTGAATCTCGAATCATGCAGACATGCAAGAGGCCGTTCGAGGGAGGCCGTCCATTTTTAAACCCAACGTGTTTTAAATTTACTCATGAAAATGTACTTTGTACCTAAATGAAAGCTTATCAGTCAATGGGTTTTTTCTATGTTTGTCAGACTTAACGGCTTCAAAGGGTGACCCAAAAAACAAAACAAAACACAAAAAGTAGATATACTCCAATAATGATGAGCTCTTTGACATCTAGTCGAAGAGCATTTAACTCATTCACTCCCAAAGACGTTTTTAAACGTCTTTTCAGACTTGGTCCAGAATTGGCTGGTACTGAATGAGTTAATTGTTCAGCTTGTCACAAATCAAAAAAAAATAAAAATGGAGGTGGACCAAAGTCCTTGAAAGCATTGTGTTATGTTACACCAAGAGAATTCTTTTTCTTTTTTAAACTGCGGTACCTGATGATCTCAATGTACTCCTGGTCCTCACCCTTGCTTTCCCTCCACCTGCGGTACATGACGGAGGCATCCACGTTGGCGGGGGAGAAGGTGTTGGGCTCGTTGAGCAGGGAGATGACGCTGAGCAGGATGGTCCTGAGCGGCGAGAGAGAAAAATGAAAAGCCAAGGATGAAGGCGAGACGAAAGGCACCGACGGTGGGGTGGGGGTGGGGGGAAATGACAATTCGAAGGGCGGGACTTGATGGGAAAAAGACCTCATGTACAGTAGTACTCTTCATATGACATTTTCAAGTTACGAAACACCTCAACATGAAAATGTTGTCTCTTGTTACTAAAGAAATTTCAAGATACGAAAGATAAAAAATAAAATAAAAAATACAGCAGGGGCTGCTACTCGCAGGTCCGAGTTTCCTGAACGCAACATACTAATAGCTGTTCTGCCATTGGCTATTACCGAGCACTATCCTGGCATCCCATTGACTAAGAGAGACTTCTATCATATGCGTCCCTGTGTGTAGATAGATAAGATATACGTCTATGCAGTGTGGTCTTTCGCCCCCCCAGGGCCATGAGGCATTCCGATAGTTTTACGTAAATGTGAATCACCCAGAAAAAGTGTTCACCAGTCTGGCGATCGATCACTATGCTGATGTTTGCCATGGACATTTTCCAAGGATTATTAAAAGCTGACAAAAGCAAACGTCCTCGGATCGGTTCTTTACAAAACGCCTGACAAAAATCACTTTTGAGAGAGAACATGAACTAAAGAGGGCAAAAAAACGATGGGGACGCAGTAAAAAGGTAAATTACCATTTTTATTCTTTACATTACACACAATTCTCATTTGTTTTGCAATGATCTAATTGTAACATGTATCTGTTACATATTTTGATGCTTTAGAAAACATTTATGTCTGAATTTTAGGGGGGCTTGGAACGGATTAGGTCATTTACATGGAAAACACGTCTCGACTTGCAACATTTTCTAGTAAAGAAATTTCTTCCAGAACCAATTAATTTCCTGAATATAAGTACCACTGTATTAAGTGCCAAACAAATCTGTTCAAACCCAGAACCGTTCATCTTTGATGTCAAAATCCCTGTCGGGTAACGAGGATAGCCTGCAAGGAGATTGTCGATGTTATACCTGCTAAAAAAGATGATCGACAAGGTATGGGAGGGGAATTTGGGGGAGATCAATAGTTCCTCAGTTTCTCACACATGTTTATCAATGATGTCACTTTTGTTTCATTCAGTAGCTAATTACGTAATGACGTGAACCTATCACTCATCCTCCAGCTTTGGATGGGCAAGCATGACCAGGGGGCGTAACCAAACGTCTTACCTGACATTCTGCGTGGGGTTCCACCGCTCTGAAGGCAGCTCGCCACTATGGGGGTCGTCCACCGGCGGGTGCAGGATCGAAATGCACACTTCGCCGTTCTAGCCGACGGCGCACGGTGGGAGAAGACAAAAATGCTCACGTGCGATTCGGAATGGATGGACATCACTCGGAACGACAAAGCCAACCTCGTAAATGTTGGGATGCCACATTCTGGTGAGGAAGCGGAAAGACGGCGGCGAGTAGGGGTAGTCCACGGGGAATTTGAGCAGGGCCTGTGAGGAATCAAATCGGGCGTTAGGACAGGCAGTGGAACAATACATCAGCGTAGCTCTCGATATGCATCAATGACATCGATTAAAATGAGCGGACATGCCAGGACGCTTCTTTCAGCACATTTTACTCCCTCTCGAGTTCAGATTGCGCTGAAAATGGAACGAGGGTGAGGGCGAGGAGTAAATGAGTGCGAAGACACCGCAGTGTGCGTAGAGCTGGATGGGTGTTGTGGGGTGTCGTGTAGTTTTGAAAACCGTCCCTTGCAGGCCAAGACCATCCAGCGCTCATCCCTGCGCGCTGCTGTTGTAATAATTTATAAAAGTGAGCACGAACAGCGCGTCAGGGAGCCCTCCTGGATAAGCGTACACCTCGTTCATGGAATGAAAACCTTTGCTGAGGCAATATTTACTGATTGGGCACGGCCGGCTGGTCATCGCTACAACTCCCTAGAGGTAGGGGTGGGCGGCGAGATGGCAGTGGAAGCCTCGCTGGGGGATTTTACATCAAATAATGAGGCTTCTGCTCACTATAGTCAACCTACATGGAGTGCAGAGGAATACAAAGTGTACAAGGGGTTCATTGGTAGGGAGGGCTGAAAGACTCAGCACAAGACACAGGTTGAAACATCAAACTAGGGAAATAGCGAACACCAGGAGGTGTCAAATCCAGGTCCAGGAAGTTTAAAAAAATTTTAAAAAAGAAGGAAACCAAGCACAGTTTGGGGCTTCCAACCAACCGGCAGGTCGACAATGCAAACTCCCAAGAGCTCATTTTGAGCCACATAAAATGACTGTTCAGTTTTGCTTTTCAATATATTTAAATGAAACCTCTTTATTCTCAAGGCTTGCAATACATTCAATATAGCACCAGTGGATACCAGCGAATACAAAAGGCGCTATTTGACCCGCCCTCATGAGTTTGCAATTTCTTGCGAGACCAAAAGCTGACAACACGTGACTTTTAGTTTGGCAAACGTCAAGGGATTGATTGTGCGCGTGTTTTGCTTTGCAGCGAAGACTCCAGTGCATAAAATTCAAGTGCGGGATAAGTGAACCCTTACAGTCCAATAAAATCCAACGTTGGAGGGTCACACACGATTGGAGAGTTGAGAGGTTCTCAAATCTTTTGCGGCCTGGGAAAACTTTTTTCAAAAGGGATCGATTTTGTTGATTGTATCGCAATCGGCTCATCTCGATCATGCGATCGTTTTTGGAATGGGCAGCGTAAATCCCAGATCGGATCATCCTTAGCTTTTCATTGGTTGGGAGAAATTGCGTTCTTACATTTTCGCAGGAATACTTTTTTTTTTTTTTTTTTTAAATGATGTGACCATTTTTTTGCTTATTATTTTGTGGACCCCCAACCCCAATTATGTCTCGTGAAAATCCAGGGGTCCCTAGATCCCCAGTTTGTCCCCGCTATGGTTCCGATGATGTCACAATGCGCGGGGGATAAACTCCTGTGTTTATGTGTCAACTGCAGGTTATTCATACTATGATTGCAAATAATTCTTTTTTTGGTCACGGATTAAACTGTTATTTTTTTTTCACCCCCATGTACTATGACTCCGCTGGTTGGACAATTTTAAGTAAATAATGGCTCAAGACCATTCATCGAGTATCAAAACAGATGTCGATAAATTGGATAATTGATAGTTTAATTCTGACTTCTCAGATGCATTTGTTCACAAAGAGTCAGTTGATACGAGTAAAGCTCGTGGGAACAAAACCAAGGCGGAAGAACCAGCAGGACAACGAGCCTGACATGCTGACCGTCCAGTCAAGGAAGTTGGACAACTTTTGACTCGAGTGTATCGGGAGAGGCCAAGTTGACACTTCCCAAGAGACATCAATTTGAGTGACGCCAAAACAAAACCGCTGAGTCAAACTGGCAGGCTTCACACCACGTGCCTTAAAAAAGGCGCACCGATCGTGGACGTCATGTTCTGTTGTTTCCCCTATAGAGAAGAATCGGGCAAACAGGTTCGATGGAAACCTGGAGCAAAATGAGTCACTGCCACACGGTGGATTTCGCAGCCAGGCTGCGCATTTTCGTAAAGCTGCGGTGGAATCCAGAGGCATGCTCATGAAACGCCGCAGGCCGTGGAGATGCGGCGGGGGCATAAATAGCACAATCAAAGCTCCTGGGATTTGGCCGGAGGACAATACACATTTCAAAACATTTTAATACAATTAGAGAGCAAGCGCAATGGATAAGACAAAAATATTGTACAAAGAGTGTTGCAATGTACTGTACATTTAAAAAAATAAAACAAAGAAAATGAATTTAACCCAGTACCTCTGCACTGTGAGGTCGACATGCTATCCACTGGACCGCCGGGCCCGCTCGAACGAATTAATGGCACTTTTATTTACTTCAATTGGGAAAGATGATTTGAGACATGGCGGTCAACTGGTTAGCACGTCGGCCTCACAGTGCAGACGTGCAGGGTTCGATTCTGGCTCTGATCTCGCCGTGTAAAGATTACATGTTCTCCCAGTGCCTGCGTGGGTTTTCTCCGGGTTCTCCGGTTTCCTCCCATATTCCAAAAACATGCATGGCAGGTTTAATGGAACACTCTAAATTGTCTGTAGGTGTGAGTGACAGTGTGGATGGTTGTTAGTCTATGTGTGCCCTGCAATTGGCTGGCAACCAGTTCAGGGTGTACCCCGCCTAATGCCGGAAGACAGCTGGGATAGGCTCCAGCACACCCTGCAGCACACCCTGCAAAATAACAAAAGGTAGCTGTAGTGCGAGCTAAAGTTAGCTACTCACCTTAAAATAACCGCCCTCGTAGTGTGTATTCGGCGGACCAAATATCGCCACTTCCCAGTTGTACATGTCCGACTCGTTCACCAGAGTGATTTTGAAGCCTTCCACGGGCTCGTCCTGGAGACTTTTCATTTCCAGCATTAGTGCTTTCTGGGAACTGGCCACAGGATTTCCATGCTGAGCCATATTACAAATTAACAAACAAACTAACAAACGACTTGGACAAGTCGTGTGAAGCCGCCCCAGCGAAACGACAAAAAAATTGCCGACAGCCAAACCCCCCAAAATTGAAGAGGCACTCCTGGACAAGAGAATGGTTCTGTGTTCTTGTGTGAGGAGACGTGGAATCGAAGCGGCTTTACTGGAGACAAGCAGCCTTGTATTTTGTCTAACAAAACCATGTAAACGCCGCGCTCCGAACCTCCTACTCAAGCGTTTATATAGTCGCACAACTTCCGCTAGCGGGTTTTCGATGTAAAAGTTTTCTGGGAGGATACAATTGGAAACAAATATGAAACCAGGTTACAAAAGTGACCATCGTGAGCTGTTTCGTGCGTAAGAGAGCTCTCATTTGGCGTGACGCCTTTGTCAAAAACACGCGTCACGGCCGTATGCCCAAACGAAGGACGACTCGTAACGCGGTGTAAAACGCGTTCAAGTGCTACATTAGGATTTTTATGCTCTTTCGAATTGTCGTGATTTTTTTCCCAATGAAATGCAATCCGAAATCGGTAGGTTCGACGACTTATTTTATTCACATAGTTGTGCTTACAAGTCTCTTATTTTGGAAGTCTGAAAGGAAGTTGTTTTCCGAATTCAGCGTTAGCTACAGCCGTTCGCGGTCACACAACAATAACAATTACAAATGTATGACGACTAACATTACATGTGAATATTTTTAAATGGTCAACGGGCCAAGTTTACTCTGCCTGTCAAACACGTGCAAGGCATCATTGGAATTGTAGTTTTGTTTAGTTAGCAACGCATTAAAATGTAAAAATAGTGACTATGAGCAACAACTTGTATGACAATTTAAAAATGTAAATTTACGTTATTTTGAGGACTTCATAACATGGGCAAGGCACCAGACTGGAGTTTTCATGAATACAAGCCTTTGGAGGTAAAAAGAATGTGAACTACTGTATTGAATTGAACTTGACAGAACAATTGAAAAAATTACACTTAGTTTCAATCTTTCAATTACCAATTCATGCAATGTATCTCATTTGTGTGTTGCTCCATAAAGGGAGCCACACTTAGCTGCAAACGACCATGATACACAGAAAAATTACTAACCATATAAACTGAGCATTATAATCTAGTGTGTGGGGGCGGGGGCAAAGTAAACTACACATCCATATTTACCATGAGTTATGTACATTAACCGTTGCCTTTTTCAATTCAGATAAGAGTTTGGATAAATAAAAGGCATACACAGTAGCATCTTATAGTTTTTATTTTTACTTTTAAGTTGGGTAATCTTTACAGGGAATGAAGATCATTCACATCCCCCCTTTTGAAACATATGACATTGTACAGCTGGAGAGTATGGAGAAACAAGACGACAGTACTTTTGGAAATCTGTGGTGTGGAGAGTATACTTTCAATGTCACGAGCTAAGAATGTTACAAAAAGAACACGGCGGCTGAACCGAGAGGGAATTAAGACAGGTAGTCCCTCAGTGCTGCCCTGTTCTTAACTGGGAGCTCTCAATGCCCTCTTCATCCCGATTTCTTTTAAACACCCCCACTTATCCTCACCTGCGTTTTAATAATTTAAATCATTCAACTATCGAATTTATTCCCCCTCCAAAACTTAGAATGCATAAAAACAAAACCATCATTGTCCAAGTACTGTATGTACTTCATTAAAAAAAAAAAAAAAAAAACTATAGAGAGAAAATAACAGGAGAAAATGAAATGACAATTCAGGTGAAAATGTCCATGGAAGGGAAAAAAAAGGTAATAAAAAAGTGTACATTCCTAAATCATGCAATATACAAGTTGTAATGCAATAATATAATGATCCAAAATAGGTGACAATCAATATGGGAGAAACTCCACGATAGGTCATTGTCGGGAACATGTTTTCGATGGACATTCCTGCAAATTTACAGCTGACTACACTCGTAGTCAGACTTGTGAAGGAATGTTTTCACGCAATGGCGGACAAACAAACATAATAGATGCTAACGGTTAGTCTTGAGCTTGCTACTTCAGAAATTTAGGTTTGAGAGCGCTTTGGCCTGCCGTGATGGAAAAGGAAAAGCGACAACAACAAGTGCACGTAAGGACAGATGCTGTGGTGCCTAATACTGATAATTGTGTTGTGATACCTTGGTAAAATAGTATTTGTGATGAATTACGGATGCCTTTTGGGACACATGGGCCACCGTAGGCACCTCAAATGTGTCTGTACTATTTATTCCCTTGCCCATTCGTGGGTTGCTACTGGTAAGTTTTATTTTGAGCCTGTTCTTTGCTGGAAAAAAACCCTCCATCTATTTTGAACACACAAATCCCCATCTTATAGAAATGTATTGTCACTGTTCTTTTAGACAGGGCTTTGGTGCCAAGGAACTATGTTGAAGTGAAATCTCGACTGAGAGACAAAGTTCATATGTCAGGGAGAAACCGATGTTAGCCTGGGTATTTAATGGTGGAAGTAATGACAGAATTATCGTCGCATGTCCGTAGTCAAGTTTAGCTTGGGTTGTTGGTGAAGGTTATGGAGCATTTTTGCATGTAGGCGTTTCATGCTAATGCCGTAATGTGAGTTTGAAAATATCAAAAATTTTAGGGGCATTTTAGCTTCTGGTTTATTTACAGCTTTAACCATTTATAGAAACAAACAAATTTAGGGGCTCATCAATTCCTCACATTGGCAGCAGGTTTCCGTCCTGATTACTGTACCTAAAAGTATGTGATTCATATTTCTACAAAAAATCCAGAGACCTTTACTTAACTGCAGATGGTCGCAATTGAAACTGGACTATGACCTCAATTTTGGTCAAATATAAATGCAAGTGGGACGGCACACAGCATTGTAGCGTGACTCATAGTAAGCCTGCAAACTTTGAACACGACGGGATCAACTACATGCTTCATAGGTGCTGCTGTTTTGGTTAGCAATGGATCTTAAATAGGCTCAGCGGTCAAGTTGTGGAATATAAAGTATGGGGTTTTCCGGCCTCTGTATCAATAATGTTTGACCAGCGAATTTATCAACTTCTCACAGCCAGAATCTAATATGAATACGGAGCCTTACCATCCACACCAATTTTGTGTTCGTTGGTTTTTCCTTGCCACTCATCACATTACCTGAACGGGTGAATGCATAATGGCTGAAAATGTCCCACTTCTATTAAGTTCGGAATAAAAGGCACTGGCAAATAAATGCCTACTGCCATGCTAAAGACCAGTTGAGAGCTTAGTATGTGCTCCTCTTTTGGTTAGCAAATGGACTTGGTAGCTAATTAGTGTCTGTGTGAACAATAGCATCTATCAAGTGAGACAGTTTACAGTTGCTGTTTTTTTTTTTTTTGCTTTTTTTTAACTGATGGGAAGAGGGAGGCATTTATTCGTATGTCAGACATGGTCACCTTTTGAGGTAATCAAATGTAACTGATGCAACTAAACAAATTTGTAAATCTGATTGGTGTTGACCGGTGGTACTCGTGTTCTCTCCATTTTGGTCCGTTGGGGGAAAAGCAGGCAGGGCAGGAGGGATTGGATATCCCAAGCTTGGTTACTGCACTGTGCACTACTCACAATAGGTTCACAAAAAGTCAAATTAAGTTCACTAAGGTAATAGACTGATGCATTTTAGGTTCTTCCTAACAGCTCAATATCCTGAACATTTTGTGAGTAGTGCAAGTTGCTCTAAGGTCTCATCTACTGCAGGCCTCAGAGTCAGAAGAGATTAGGTAGGGAGTACGAGTTCCTCCCTTTTTTTTTTTTTTTTAAATTTTGAGAGTCACTTGGTTTCAAGGCTGAAACAGCAGTCGGATGTTTACACACACGCACACACATAGAAGGCGCGAACAGGCGTTCAGACAGACAAAAAGAACAAAAACAAAAATAAAACGGCACATCAATGACAGCATAGTTCAAAACCAGTAAAAACGCAATTCAACCATCAACAGCAAAAGTCCAGGTGTCAAAATGGCACCATGTGACAGTGGAGGAGAAGAGGAAGAAGCAGAGGAGGAGGGACAGCCAAGAGCTCAGAGAGGAAATTGAAAAGTGCATCGCAGGAGAACATGGAGCGAGTACACCGCCAGTCTGTAAAACGACGTCAAGTGAGTGTGCTCAAGAGTGTAGGGGGCAGGAAGAGCAAAGAAGATGAAGAGAGCAGATAAATAAATAGGGCGACGGCGGCATTGCTGGCCGCAGTGTTTTGAATGTGATCATGATGCGTTTTAGGGAGGAGGGAGGAGGTTGGGCTAACCATGGACACAATCAGCACTCAGAGAAGGTCTGTTTGATCTCATCCAGCACGTTCCCGAGCAGCGCGGGTTCGTCACATTTGGCGTCGATGGACACCGTCTGGTTGGACTGCGAGACAAGGAGGATCAAAGTGTCACTCAACACTAAAGATAGTTTTAGTAACCTGACAATTTTATTTTTTAGGCCATTTTGGGTGTGTCGAATAAAATAAGCCAAATGTGTTCTTGGATAATTATCTTCCCAAAATGGCAAAGCTACACATACAAATCCCATTTCCTATGAATGAAAAATGAGAACAAAAAGCCAATTTCTAAAAATTTCAATTTGGACTAGCGTTACATTTTAATGACTATATTTTCCCACCAGATGGTGCTATTTCACTCATTCAAACTCATGGAGAACATTTTCACAACTTATTTCTGTCAAGAATGTTTGAATTTGCGAGTATTTCTTTTGGCAAAGTGAGTTAAGGTAAGCCATTTTAAGCTCAAGAAATAATTTCCCATAGTTGGAAGCTAAGTTTCGTCCAACCGAAACTTGTTAGCTACCATCAACACAGGGTGTGTTTGGAAATTCAATTTGGCGCAGAGCCTGTACTTAAGAAAATACCAATGTAATTTTTCCCCTGCAGTTTTTGGGATGTGTCTCGTCGGGTGAATAAAGGAACGAAAGGGTTCGGCAGGAAAAAGTTTGACTCACGGTTTTGACGAGCAGACAAACATGGTGACCCTGGATAGACCTGCTGTACATGGAGGCACAGGAGTCGACCCTCTCCACAACTGGTTGAAAATGACAATTCTTTAGTACAGTACAAAGTAATCACTCATGATAATCTTTTGCACAAATATGCAGGTACACGTTGTGGGCATGAATGCCCTATTTCGGACTTTCTAATGATTTATTGTGAGTGAACGTCTGACCATAACTTAATACAGTACAGTGGTACCTCTACTTAAGATTAATTGGTTCTGAAAGAAATTCCTTAACTAGAAAATTTGTAGAGACGTTTTCCATGTAAATGCCCTAATTTGTTCCAACCCCCTGTATTTTTTTTTATCTTTCATATGTTGAATTTCTTTTATAACAAGAGGCAATATTTTCCTGTTGAGACATTTCGTAACTTGAAAATTTTGTATGAAGAAACGTTCGTAAGTAAAGGTATCCCTGTACTATACTTTTCGCATGTATGCCAATATGCAGAGATTTTTTTTTTGGGGTGGGGGGTTAGGGGGTTTGACTTTGTTGTGGGTTTTCTCTGGGTACCTCTCACGATCCAAAAACATGCATGGGATGTGTGTCAATGTGATGTGGGTGTCAATGTGAGCACAAATGGTTGTTTTTCTATGTGTGCACTGCAATTGGCTGGCAACCAATTCAGTGTGTACACCACCTACTGCCCAAAGACAGCTGGGATAGGCAGCATGACCGCGACTCGTGAGTATAAGCGGATTAGTCGATGGATGGATTTTGTTGTGCTAGGCGGTTGTGTTCCATTGAACGTTTGTGATTGAGCAACTGAGACCCATGAAATGGATCATGTTGTGTCTGCGTACCGGAGAAGTGGTGATGGAAGCAGATCCTGGCCAGAAGGTGGTGGAAGGGCATGTTGATGCCTTCCAGTTTGACAGAGCTGCCCTTCAGGTCCCCAGATTCCAACAGCTTTGCAAATGCATCGCTAGCCAAAGCAACAACCACAAAGCAATAAATTCTTGCGATAACAATAAGTTAAACTCTCAACTTTTTTTTCTAACCACTTATTTTAAATGACCATGATGTCTGATCACACTATTTGAATTCATAATGATATGTTTAGCGTTAAGACACAAATGGTGGAGCAGCACACGTAGATAGAAACTATAACAATACAGGAATGAACAGTGTTCTTTATCCTCAGACTGAAATTTTTGCAGGTCCTCACCTGTAGCATGGAGTGGTGATTAGGTAGGAGGTACAAGTAAAGTGCAGTTTGAAGTCCAGTTTCTCATGAGTTGAAGAGTCTTCATTCTGATTCGGGGAAATAACTTACTGTACATCAATCTGTTTGGATGATGAATTTCCCCATTCAGGTTGTTGCCGTAATTTGATAATACTGCACTTGGTTTTCTAACCTTGACAATGAAAGTGAGCGTTCCCTTGAGTTTCTGTGGCATCACGATGCTCTGCACAGTGAACACAAAGCGAGCTTCGTTGGACACCCCTGCGATACGAGAGAACGGTTTGTTAGTTTTGGTAGAACATCTTCAATTTCAGATTATTCAAACCTCTGCATGGTTACGACATCCCTGTTGCCGCATTTTTTTAACCATTGCATTAAGAAAGAAAAGAGGCCAAAATAAATAAATGCATATGTTTGAAAAAGTCTCAAAACTTGTGATAATTTGATACTTGTTGGTTTGGGAAAAGCTCCCACATTGCAAAACAAACAGGAAATTCCTGGCGGGCGCATTGTGGAGAGCAACTGACCAGGCGGGAGCTGAAAGGGGACGGTGAGGCCGTCGTGTGCACCCGCCCCCTCCGGCCTCTGCAGCTTGGAGTTGAGAGAGTCTAGCACGTTGAACTCCATGGATTTCAGGAAGCTATCACATTTGTTCTCAAAGATGACCGACACCACCACCTGGCTGCCATCTTGCAGGTTCCCCTGGATGTCATACACCTGAGAAGAAGAGAAAACTAAACATGTGAGATTCCTGTAGAGTTATCAGGGTGGGAATTAAGTTGCACAGTTTAACCTCCAAAGTCAAACACCACCAAAGACAAACAATTTAGAGTCAAACCTCGAAATGTCTCCAAATCCTTTCCTGATTTTTTTAAAAAGGAAAAACACCTATTTGTGATTTTCTGCAACGTGGCGAAATAAATAATAATTTTGTTCTTATTTTCGTGTCAAAATGCTGTCTGGCAACACTGCAGAAAAGTTGCAGCGCTTGCTCGCTTGTAATAGCATTTAAATGTGTACGCATAAAACAAAAGCATAACTTTCAAAAAAAAAAAAAAAGTACCATATTTTTCGCACGACAAGGCACACTTAAAAGAATTCAGTTTTCTCAAAAGCCGACTGTGCGCCTTTGTAAGCCGATGCACCTTATATATGGATCAACATTCAGATTTCCTGGCCGTAGTATTTTAAATGTTCTGTAAAGCGCTTTGTTACAGCTGCAGCAGTTGAGAATGCTTTTTAAAGAGCCGTGTTGTATTGTATTGTATTCCCTTAGCGTAGCTCCATCTAGTGGACGCATAATGCACCCACAGCAACGCAGCATTTATTGCATTGTAGTGTGTCTTTAATTGAAACATTGAATGGTGACTGTCAGGCTGTTTTTCAAAATCGTTCATTTTTAACTTTAAGATCAACTGTACGAGACTGCGATCAACCTTGGAGGTTACGCTGTGTAATTTGTCGCACACAGCATCAATCACGCACGCGCTCTTTCGGCGAAAACAATACGAGAACAAGGCAGCAAGGACAGAAAGAATCTGCGAAAAGAAAGCAGCTCTGTGGCACGGGAAGCCAATCGATGCAGAAGAAAAACAAAACAAAACACATCTAGGACAGGAATTTCGATACGTTCTGGCTGTCACAGAACTTTGACGAGTACCTGATCGGCATCTTCCATCATCTTAAAAGAAAGGGAGATTTGACAATGAGACTTATTTATACAGCTGCCTCGTAAGACTTGATCACTCATTTAATCTTCCATATCGCACCAACGTTTAACCCCGATTTGGAAGTATCCCCGATTCCCGATGACTCACCATCTTGATATAAGCGTTCTCTGCGAGGAGGCAGTAATTGGACATGGGCTGAAATGAAAAATGAGTTCAGGTGAGGTTTCGACATTCTCTGCCTAGCGCTGTACACAAACAGAGCAACTGGATCGGCACAGCTGATGCAACAAACATGTTTCGGAAGATTGACGTTTCATTGTAGCGTTGAGATCAGGAAATAGTTTTTATAATTACTACCATTAGAGAAAACGTTTTGGTTTCGCTTACCGGTAGAGGTTCTTCCTCCTCCACCGTGCCGTTGTGCACAGTCCCCTCTCCGCCTCCATCGCTGTGGTGGTGGTGATGATGATGGTGCTTCTTCTTTTTCTTGTCCTTCTCTTCCTTCTCCTTTTTCTGCTTCTTCTTCTTGTGTTTGGATGATTTCTTCACATCGTGAGGATACGAGAGCGAGAGAAAGCGTATTCAACGGCCACCAAAGCAGACATCATCTCTTCTTTTTTTCTTTCCAGGAAACGATGACATCATAGGCGGTGACTTACAGACTCCTCCGTCTCCAAGTCCTTGGTGTCATCGGGATCAGAGTTTGGTGTCGTGCCGGATGCTGCGTCTGGCACGGAGGCTGCTTCTCCTCCTACTGTTGCTACTTCCTGGAACCACACACACACACACACACACACACACAAACATTAATTAGCAGGAAGCAAAAAAAACATACTGCACTGTCTACCAATTTGGTGTCAACAGAAGTTAAGCTCGTGAGCTCATTCATAGCAAAAAAAAGGGATCAGCCACAATAAGTTTTGAGACCAAACTGTGACAAGAAAAGCCACACTGAAAATGAACCAACAAGAAACAGTAGAAGTCAAGAGTTTAATTGTGTGAACAATTCCTCATCAGAAAAGCCCAGGCGGGCTCGAGGTTAGCTATCATTCTTGCAAGACCACTACCCCAAAAATACTAAAAAAAAAAAAAAAGACACATGAAGGCATGCACCGGAAAAGTGACGGGTCGAGGTCAGAGCAGTTGCTGAGAACATATCAAAATAAAACGCATACAGTATTTTCCTTCAAATAATCCTTTGGAGTGACTCTTTAGAACGCCTTGTTGTGAAGCCCTCAGCCCTGAGTGCGCGCACGTAACAGAGAGAGTAGAAGAGCTGGCGTGGTTATTTTAGGAGTGCCTCACTGTCACTTTAAGCCACAGAACACTTGAAGCGAATATATTTTCTTGGTTCAAACATGGAGTTATGTTTGAGCACAAATTTTTAATCATTTTCGATACTTCTATGTGGGCTGTCACGTTTACTAAGTACCGGTGCACAATATTTATTTGCACTTCTTGCACTCCAAAACTTCTTAAGGAACCACTGTCATCCTTCGATAGCACTGATGGCAACAGAATTACAAAACACTACGTTTGATGTGTGTGTCCCCCGCCCCGAATTATTACAGCACATTAAGTGGTCCAAGAAAAAGATGGAAAAATAACACAATCTTGCCACGGCATCAGGAAGCAAAGGAACTGACTCCAGGCCAGATTCCTGTTGGGACTTCAAAAGACGACAGCCATGCTCTTATCGCCGTCACTAAGTAATAATGACAACATCCACAAACGTGATGAACCACTTTCACGGAGCAAAAGGAAACAGGAAGAGGAACACTACGACATATATTAAAGTCACTCATGCGTACAAAGGGGGAATGAGTTGTGTGACCTGTGAAAGAGAGGAAGCTGACGCATGGATGACGAGGAGACTTGTTTAAAAAAAAAAAAAAAAAAAAAAAGGAATTATGAGGAGGGTGGATGAGCACAACTAAGCGATGAGGGGGAGGGGGAAGACAAGAGGGGTGCGACTCAACCTGGGCGTAAGAGGGCACTGGAGCCTTTGAGAGCCAGAAATCCAGATCTGAAACCTAGAAGAGCAAGGGAGGGAGAGGAGGGACAGGAGGGCGAGGAGTTGAGAGCGGGGAGGGCCAAACGCTCTGTAGCTTACTACCATTGATCAACACATAGGATACTCTATTCTTTGTCTTACTTCATACAATGATTTGCCTTCACGCAAAGGAAACTACACTGAGCTACCTGAAATTTGACATTATTGTGAATAATCACTCCGATTCCAAAATAACGACTTATAAAGCCTTTCAAGGGTCCCAACAACACGGAATGCTTCAGTAAAATGTAAAATAAAACACACGGTTGCTACCCGCTGTGTTTCTCAAAAGGTCATACCTCAGGAGTTGTGGAAGTAGGAGGGGCCACCATCTCACTGGGTCCTTCTGATTGGACAACGGGCTCGTCTGACTGATGCCCAAGAAGATCCACCCCCTTTTCTTCATGTTTGTGTTTTTTCTTCTTCTTCTCTTCTTTGCTCTTCTGCCAAATGCAAATGAAAGATATGAATCATTGAAAACTTTTAAATATGATGTCATAGTCACGCTCGAGGCGTAGCGTGCGCTTATCTTGTTTGAAAGAAGGTGACATTTAAAAGCGAACCTTACCTTCCTGTCCCTCTCTTTGTCTTTCTTCTTCTCCTTCTTCTCTTTGCTGCTCCTCTTTGCTTCCTGCAAGGTGCTTTCAGCATCTCCGTCTGGGCTTTTCAGAACTTCTGTTGGACGGTGAGACCTGACTGGTAGCTTCTCGCTGTCTGCAAGAGGCCTGGATAAAACAATAGAATACATTACAACGCAAAAACACAATCCAGAAGTGCAACGGCCATATTTAATAGACATAACGCAAACCGATTGTTCTGGCCTGGGCCTGATCTTAACTAGGTTTATACAACTCTTTTCAGATGTATCAGAAGTGGATTTTTCTTTCAGCTCAAAGTCCATTGAAGACAGCCCAGCTACAGCTTGAACTATCACTAGTGAAAATGCGCATGCACTTGTTATCTCCGCCAACGCAGCGCTCACTCATTGGACTCAAAAGAGTTTGGCAGCATTCATAATCTATTGAGAGGCATCTGAGAAAACCAGGGCAGTTTCCTACAGGCCCAATCAGGCAGATTCTTTTAAGATGCCACTACACGGGAACCAAAGCCTGAGAACGTCAGCAGCACCCTATTAGTCATTCAACATGCAGTGTTTCTTATTTTAATACAATGCAATACAATACATGCTGATTTATATAGCGCTTTTACAATAGCGGCAGCTGTTTAAGGGGAATTTTCTCAAAAGTCACTGTGGGAAAAGTCAAAGAAGTCATTCAGGGAATAATGCCGATTTTACCAGCCTCGAGAAGGGCACTTTGAACATCAATACCAAGTCAAATGTTACATTCAGTCAATACAGACAAGGAAAAAAAAAAAAATGCTGAGCACTAAAAATCAGTTAGAGAAGCAATGTTAGCAAGCCAGCTAATTGGAAACACAGCAAACGGTAGAGAAGATGCATTTTGGAGCGGCAGGTCACATGGCTGGAGGTGCAACTCACCTGCGCCCCGCCATTTCCACCAAGCTGCCCGTGCAAAGTGGGCAGTAATGGGGGTGTGTGTATGCATAGAAGAGAGGAAGCAAAAAGTCAAGAGGGAGGAAGGCGGGGCAAAAAGGCCACGTGACATCGGCGGTGAAGCCGTGACTGGGAATGCCCAAGACACGCTAAAATGGATTTATTACAACAGATTCATCTTCAATTAAAGATATTATTTAAGTTAAGCTATATTTGGCCTAAGCAAATGTTGACTCACTTGTCCAGGTCGATGTCCAGGGCTTTGTGAGGGTCATTAGGATCTTTGTCATCCTCATCACTGGGTAAGGCATTCTGGAGGGAGATCAATCAATACAAGAAGGATTCAGTTGATGACTGAGAATTTTCCGCTCTGTCTTATAAATGATGCAGGTTGTAAATGCATAGCGAGTTCCCAGGTTATGACAGTCACCCAGTGAGCCAATTTGACTGCTATATTTTGCGACTTTTCTGACCACTTTACTTCATTTTCCAAAAAGCGACTAACCACTCTAATTACTGCAAAGTAAGAGACAACATGCATGTATAATTAATCACAGAGTAAATCACACCAAACATTGCCCAGTTAGTTTTAATTTCTTTTTAAAGCAGGTTTTTTAGTTTCCACTTATATATTGCTAAAGCACTACTGATTCATTAACATGTTAGAAACCTTTGACCTGAGGTAGGTGCTTCCAAGCAAGGATTAAGAGTCATCTTAAGTCTTAATATTTTTACCAAACTGAAAATTCTCCGCAAAAAAAAAATCTATTATTTGTGATCTACTTTTCATACTCTTCCTTTTATGTAATTTTTTTAAAGTTACCATTTCAACACCAACAAAAACAAAATGTGCTTGATTAAAAAAATAAATCTTGTTTTCCAAAACATTCTAATTTGACTTTGGTAACAATGACATTTGGCTAACAAGTTGTTATTCATCAGTATTGCCGCACTAGTAGGCACTCTATATTGCTTAATGGCTCGCTGTACTTTGCACATTTGTATTTATGCCCTAAATGAATATTTTGTTCCAAGGGCTTTTTTTTTTTTTTTTGCTGTAAAGTATGAATGCACCAAGTACAGGAGATAAATTTCTTATGATTGAAGATATGTGGTGAATTTGATGAGTGAAAAAAATTTAAATGTGAAAATCTGAATTTTGTGAAAAAGCCTGACATCGCCACCCGTTTGAATGTTTGAAGCCTAGGACACCCAGCTAAAGATCAAATAGTGACACTGTCACCTCTGGCATCTCCTCTGTGACGATGTCGACCATGTGCGCCGGCGTAATGTCTTCCTCGCTCTCCGGACCAGAGTCGTGTTTCTTTCCCCGTCCACTGCGCTTTTCTTTCTTTTTCTTTTTCTCCTTTTTCTTCTTGTCGGCTCTCTCCTTCTGCCGACGCTCCTCCTCCAGCTTTACGTACTGGTCGGACATAGGCAGGCCTGAGGCGAGGAGGAGGATTTGAAAGACATTATTTCATCCTCAAATACAAATGGGGAAGAAAAAATGGATTCATTTTCAGATTATATCAAGTTTCTGATCATTGGAGTAGGGTAATGCTGGGATGACAAATGATGAATTTATATGTCAGGATAATACATTTATTTTTTTCATAATTCAAAGTATGTCCCCACCGTGGCTATAATTGATCGATTACTCCTAGTTTCTATTTCTTTTTGACTTTTATTTTCCCAATTCAGTTAGTTTAAATGAGTTTTTAAAGCAGGTTTTTCAGTTTAAATTTTTTTTAAAGTTTTGATTAGTTTTAGTATTAGTTTTATTTTATTATATTTTTTAAAGAGTTTTTGTCCAGTGCAAGATCAAATGTGAATGAGATGTATGTGTGGCTTTTAACTCATTTTTGTGCCAAAACGTAACATTTTATTTAAAAAAAAATATTCATAAAGGGCTTCGCACAGCTCTTCAGCAAGTATCAAGGCTCGGGTATAATTTCAGTATGATAAATCACTGTGTGAGTGGGTGAGTATCCAGTACGGCGATCCAACGTGGCGAGGTGGTGTGCAAAAGCAGTGTGGTGGTGAGAACATGGATAAATACCGGCAGCTAACACTGCAGAGCTTTTTCAAATCAAAAACATGACAAAAGTCCATCGTCATCCTTGACCAACACGCGCATACACGCACACACTTCAACGTTCATGAAAAGTTCATACACAAGTGCAGTGCATTTCTTGCAATAGAATTATTTTTCAATCAAAGTGCCCCTTTTTGTTTTGATGATGAAGATAATATAGGACGTCCTACCTGGTACTTTAAGAGGCACACTCAGATCAATCTGAACAACTGGGATGTGCTCCACTCCAGGGGTGTCCTGGTAAACCTGTTCGTAAAAAAGATAACTTTGTGATACCTATTAACCTATTTTATCTACTTGTAGGCAGACACGTAATCTAATAAGTCAACTGATACAAAGAGATACTGAAGAAACAAAGTGACCGGGGAGAAAAGAAAAAAAAAAAGACCTTTTGCGAGGATGGCGAGGCCTTGATGTAAAATGGGTTGTTGGCTTGCTCTTGTTTCCTGGCTTCTCTTCTCTGTGCAGGTGAAAAAAAAAAAAAAGGTCACATGTACTTTGGTTATTTTATTGGCGGTGAAAGATCTACAGAATGAAGGTGCTTATTGAATAGTTGATGGTCGCACCCTCGCCAGCTCCTTCTCGTCCACCTCTGTGTGTCTGGGCCGGGAATGTTTGGGCTCCTCCTTTGTAAAAATAGCTTTGGGCTGCTCGTCCTCAGACTCGCTCTCAGATGGAGGCTCATTGATCCAGGCATCCAGATCCAGACTAAACGAATAAATAAAATAAATCTGCCCTTGTTTTTGTCCACCAATCACGGAGCAAAAAGCTTTGCCATTTCAGCTAAATCTGGCGCAAGCATCGCTTCATGTTTTTTGATGATTCATGTCTCTCTACACATTGTCCCTATACTAAAACTAAAAACTAAAAACAATATACTGTGATATAGTACGATTCGTAAACTAAGCACAAAACACAACATTAAATCATATACACAACTTCAGGGTCACTCACGACACTTACTCCAATTATATCCTGAGTATGCATCTGAGCACTCACACTAGTAAAAAGGTACTGGACGTTTAGAGTAAAGTTGGCTCAAGCACAGCTTAAATGGACTCGTGTGAAAACGCTCTGATACTCACCCCTCAGGGATAGGCACTTTCTTTTGTGCCTTGGGAGCTACAGGATTGAGTTCTCCGGCAAACAGTGCAATGACTTCCTCCGCTACCTCGACTTCCTTCTGCTGCAGTTTCTGGATGTACTTTACCAGCTGCAGGATGCAAGATGCCTGTGGAGTGTAATTAGCACAGGAGAACCAAATTTTTTTTTTTTTTTTTTAATCGGAATCGTCATCAACAGGTCACCATAAGAAGAACTTTCGACTTGAGAGACGTTTCCACAGTCATTTTACCCTTTCCTGCACTTCCAGGTTGGCGCTCTGGACAAAAAGCGGCAGGCGGTCTATCATGAGCTGGCTGGTTTCTTGTGCAGTTGTGCCATCTGTGTTGTCCTTTTGGCTCTGTAGCACAGTGGCAAACAACTTGGCGGCGTTCTGCACGTACACGGCCTGGATGTGGCCCGGCAAAGTAGCCACCTTCGGCCGCAGCATGGCTTCTAGCGTCTGCAACGGGTTCTCCAGGTGTCTAAAGATGATGACTCAAGTTACTGTTTGTATTCTAAATTTGTCACATAAGAATATTACTTTTTTTTTTCTTTTTAGTGTGGCTCTAAGACTTTATGTAATCTAGGGTTACATTTACGTGTTCCAAAAACAAACATGCGGCAGTGTGTGAAACACGTGATTTTTAACTTCAAGGAATGACAAAAGAGAACGCGCCATACTCTGAGAACTCGCCGCAGATCCAGGCTGCTGCGTACAAAACTTCACATATGCCGTTCCTCTGCATGTTCCCGGTCAAAAGGTGGGCGTTGTCCAGCAGCGTGGCCATCTGGGCCACGGCGAACACCCGGATGGCCTTAACCCGGATAGCGACATCCAGCATCTGAGAGGCGATGAGGTGACCGTGCCTGGTGCCCTCTAATCGGGTCAGCTCCACAAGGATACTGATGTACCTGTCAAGGACGCATGGGAGAAAAATACGGCTCGAAATCATGTCAAAAATAAATTGTGTAGGCGACTGCGTTGAGGGAGACGAACCACTCAAAGTTGGTGATGTACTGGTAGTTGCTCTGGCTACAAATGTCAATGATCTTGGTGAGCAGTTCATCCCTGTATGTGGTTCCCTCCGCTTTATCCACATGTAGCATCAGTTTCTTCACAATTTCCATCAAGTTCTTTTTGGAGACCTGCAAAGGAATACAGAGTAGTAGGCTGTGCCCGAATCGTTTGGTATGTCGAATCAAGTAGTGAATTGGCCGCTGAAAATGAACGTTGAACCAAAACAATTCGAGTCAGAATGCGTCATCACAAACTAACATCTCCTGAATTTATTTGTGATGAAGATTTTCTAACCCTTTAAGCAATGGATAATTGGAAAAATGGTGAAGTAACACATGTAGACAGACCAAAACAATACTCACAGGTACACATTTATGATCCACTATGAAAGACAATTAATATTACTGCGGCTTACTGAGCAGTTGTGAGCAGCTTTGAGTACATTGGTAGCACACACCAGAGGGAGTGCGATATGGGAGTGAAATGGATCGAGAGCATTTCCATTCACTTCAATGGCTTGAGATGATTTGAGTTATGGTCATGGTCAAGGAACAAATTAAAACTCCTAAATCGATCTACCGCTTTATTGAAAAGGAGCACGTACCATGCCGTAGAGTAGGTCCAAAGCTCTGAGACGGATGGACTCATCCTTGTCATCCAGACACTGCAGGATGAGGTCCTTGTGGCTCTGCACTGACTTAGGGTGGGTCTTCAGGATTTTGGACATAGCCAAAAGGCCCAGATATTTCACTGAAGGAACATATTGACACATATAAACTTGCTGAGTCAACTGAGTAGACAGAAAACTGCCATGCCATGTTTAGAAATGTACCACTATCAATGCCTGAGTTATTTCAATGCTAATATCGCATTCATATTATCGATCGGTAATACGGTTAGCTGTAGCTATATTTATCTGTGTGATAGTTATATGTAAATATCCCGAAGGAAAAGATTATTAAAACACAAAGAACAATGGAAAGGACGCACAAACACGTATACACATGCAAGACAAAACACACATTTGGCCATGTGAAACCTGTTGAGTCACGAAATTGTGGTGTTCTCACTAGCAGAGACAAAGGCCTCTCACATTCTAATCAATAAGCGTGGCGGTAATTTTGGCTGCAGTGAATACATTACAGCCATGATGAGTGCGGCCTCCGTGCGGCTGCATGAGACTCCGACCACGTCAAAAGTACTTTGGACTGTGAAAGAGACGGCGAAAACAGTGACAAAAAGCTTTGTGTAATTCAGTTTAAATCGGGGGAAGACACAACTTTACCACAAACTCTCCAGGCCAACGATTCCCAACCAATTCAATTCTGCATCTATTCTCATTCACTGTATTTTTTTTCACTGTGGAAATAGGTCACTCTTTCATCTAGTTTTTAGCTTTAAATTTTAGCGGTAATTCCGAGGCACAGATAAATAAACATCTTCAAGCACAGGTTCACAATCTACTCTATTCACACCAGGGCTTCCGGGTTGGACCGATTGGATATTTGATCCCAGGAGTGTACACCCTCTGAAATAAGTTTTCTGATGTACCATATTCCCGCAAATAGCGGCCAGAGATGGGATGGGGTGAGGTCTTAATTTAGTCAAATTTATTGTTGGGAAAATATTAAAATGGGCCATTCATTTATTTTCTACAGCGCTTGTTACGGGTGAGGTGGAGCCTTTACCAGCTGAGTTTGAGTGAGGCGGGCTACATATTGGACTGGTCACCACAAATTAACAAGGATTGACAATCACGTTCATATGTATGGACAAAGTACCGTCTTCAGTTTTGGTGAGCAACTGAGTTCAAACCGACTGAACAGTTAACTGTGGACGTGAATATGAAGGAGTTCAATTATTTGCCTTAACTCGCTGCATCCATACTGGTCCAAATTAGAGGACACGTATTTGAGGAAATATGGTACAAAAAGCAACAAATTGGGGGCGTAAATGGTAAGACTGGTGAGTACCACAAAGAAGAGGTTCTTTTTGAAGACAACTCAGCGGTTTGTGAGGATCACCCAGTGCAGCCCACACCATCAGTTGACAATCTACTCTAGACACAACTATCTCTACGTGGGGGGTCGGTCCAGATAACTCGAATGGTTCTGCAATGTGAGGAAAGGAGTACATGTCGTCCGATGATGAATGTCAACAAGCCCCTTTTCTGCAGGGTGAATGCGATTCAAATCAATACGAGTAAAAAAAAGGTTATGCAGTTCGAGTTATCGAGACTCGGGTGGAGGCTCTGTGGAATCCTCTAAAATGGGGCGGGGGTCTGGACTTGTGGAGTGAGAAACACGCAGACAATGAGAAAATGACACACTGCAGGCATTGACAGAGGGCTCACAGTTCTGGTCAGAGTCTTCAATCAGGATTCGCAGTTTCTGTACACAGAGCTGGAAGACAGAGAGAAAGTGTGATGCCAAAATCGGGACGCAATGATAAACAGACACTTTCAAGGTAAACAAGAACAGGACGAACCGAATAGTGAACAGATAAATGTGAGTTGACTTAAAAACTGTTGTGACTGAGGAAGGAAGGGGGGGGAGGAGGGGGAAAAAACAGTCAAATCATGCACTGTGCATAAACTGGACTGGAAAGGGAGCGCGTGACAAGAGCGAAGGCAGTGGACCTAAGAAGCGTACCTGGATACTAGCACTGTGGTTGGGCATTCCAGACGACAAGGAAATTAACACTGCAAAACAGAACGCAGCGGCAATCAGACTTTCTGGATACGTTCGACTGTGAAACTAAGGCGTAATGGCATTTTTTAATTGAAAATCAATGACATTTAAATTGGGGTGAGGTACATTTTAACCAATAAACAAAAGTGATTTTGAGTGTCAAACAAGAGCCTTCTGTTTTATATATGCATTAGAAGTACTGACCTGCAATAACCGTGTTCACACACTCGTACAGCAAAGACATGGCAGATGTACTGCAAATTAGAAGGAGAGAACAGATTATAAATACGCGAGTGACCATTTTAGGCTACGTTACAATCGAGGGGAGCATTTGGGTTGATCTCACCTGTGAATTAGGTTTGTGAGAGGTTCAATCAGCTTTTTTCCCAAGCGGGGCTCCAGAGGAGTGAGCGCACCAAACTGTAAACGCAGAACCAATCAGAGTCACACATACAGATGTAAAAAGTGTTGCGTATGGCAAAGGCAGCAAGAGGAGCAACAGGCGTAGGTCACAACGGTCAAAGTTGTCAACCCAGATGTTATGCAGCACGAGTTTCAGGGCAGTCAGTGGATTGTGTGTGTGTGTTCGGAGATCTGCGTCCTGTTGACTCACCAATTTAATAATCTTAATAAGGACCCAGTTGTTCGTGGAGGAGGTCATGAGCTTGAAGAAGAGCGGTGCCAGAGAAAGGTAGTTTTTGGGATTCCTGCGCGCCAGCTCACAGATCACGTTGACTGCGGCCGACTGCACGCCTAGAATCAGTGATAGACTCTCCTTTAAATCGCCGTTATGGCCGCCACAAAAGGTCTAACGCTATGTAATGACTTTCTCGAGGTTCTTCATGACAACCGGGGAAGCTAGAATATGGTGGTACCTGGATCTGGGTCTTCAAGTTTCTCCTTGAGCCTGGGGAAAGCGGGACGGAGGGACTCCGGGTACTTGAGAAACACCTTGTACATGATCAGCACTGCTTTCTTCCTGATGTAGGGTTTAGTATGAGACATCTAGAGCAGAGGAAATGACGACCAAAATAAGTCACACTTCCACTGTAGGGGTGTGTCGGTAGATGGCGGTCGATACGTCAGCTACGGAAAGAGTATATCAAGGTATGACATGTGTACAAGAGGAATACAACACAGACAAGCACGCACAAGATGATTGGTCCTTGCCTGGTACTTATGTGCCACCTTGCATGAAAGAAATAAAAAGACGAAGTGTTGCGGTAAATTGCAGAACTCCTAAAACTCATTTTAGCGCTTTATCTTATATCTTCAATTGTCACATGCAAGTGACAATTCTCGACCAATCAACAGAGAGCAGCGTGTTTAGCTTCATCTTACATTTGCAAATGAAAGAGTGCAACAGTACAGAATGGAAAAACACACACACACAAAAAAAAAAAAATGACGTCGTGAGTTGTGATCTTTGTGGCTCACCAGAGTCATGATGTCGTTGGCCAGGTCGCGAGCCAGATCGGGGGTAACGAAGCAAGACAGGCCTGTGAGGGCAACGCCTGTGTCGTACTGATTGGGACTGCTGAGGTCCTGCGTGGACGAGAGCAATACTGTTGATCAGTGTTTGTCAAATCAGACATTCGCAAGGTACAACTTGGGCGTCCGCAACCTAATTTGCAATCGATAATTACATTGTATCATTTTAATGAAGTGCATACCGAAATAAAAAGATCCAGTACACTAATAAAACAAACATAGAGGTACTTAACCGGTACTGTTAGAAGATCTGACATGGTAGTGATGCATCAAATAAATCTGACACATCTGATACTTTTTCTACATTGAATTCATTTGCATTTGTTCATTTACTATGCAGAGGAAATTGTGACAAAAGCATCTCCATGCATCTGTGGTAGTTTGATTGTATTTTGTTTCAACGTCATTTTTGGGTAATTCACACTTGCTCGCGTTTATTCATATTTACGCAAGCAGCGTTTTGCGCAATGGGATTTATTCTATTGGTGTTGCGAGGACATGCTGTTACTCCATCGTGTCAAAATTGAGTGAGCGCTGTCAATCTCAAAATTGTTTGGGTAATTGAACAAGACGTGATCAAACAAAAACACATTGTCATCACGAGTGGCAGAAGGAATGACAATGTTAAGTATTGATACACACTGTCAGAAAATATGCAAAGGAAAAGTACAAAATGTTGCCCTGTAAGGGGAACCACGACCCCAAACATCTTGCCAACCCCCCGCTGTGGGCACACGGCATTGCGCAGTGACGACGAGGCAAGCACAAAAGCAGCGCAGGCCACTTACCTTTCGAATCTGATTCGTGGTTAGCATGATGACATCAGTGCTCTCGTGGAAGCATTGCGAGGCTGCCAAGTAGCCGATCCTCTGCGCAGGGAGCAGAATAGCACTTAGGACATTGCGCTGCCGCGTTTCACCGACTCGTCAGTACGAGGGGGGTGATCATCGCAAACAGAGACGCCGCCGCTTTTTACCTTGTAGGTGAACTTGGAGGAGCTCATGACTTCGACGATGTTGAACGCGGCCCAGCTGACGTCGTAGCCCAGCATCTGAAGCTGTTTCGCAGAGAAGGGAGGTTTCATTATTCAAATCTAATATTACAGAGAGGAACATCCGCGGTCCAGGTTGCATGAAATAAAACACACACACACACACTTTGCCCAACATAATCATAATCTAAGCAGGAACAAATCGAATTAAAAATAGCAAAATTTAGCTGAGCTTGATTTATGAGATACTTTTTTCTTTGCTGTTTGTTTGTCACATGAAAATACATGTCTAATATTACCTCAAATGTATGTACTTCACGAACACCTTATGGAAGGAACCCATTTAAATAACACGAATATCAAGAACCAAAAAGAACCAACAAAAATGTACTACTTTCATTCAATTTTTTTTTTAAAGCTAAATTCGATCTAATGGATTGAACCATGTAAACACTGTCATGAAAAACTCATGAGCAAAAAACGCACAACAGTAAAAGACAACGTTACTCATTTGCGTAGACTTCTGTAATGAAAGCTATTGAAATGTTCTCAAAATAATGCAATCATTTATTACGCCAATTCACTTTGGGAAAAAAAAAAATCGCTTGGAAATTTCTGTTGTAAAATTGAGGAAATAAATCAAAACTAGAGCTTCAGGGTCTCCACATCACAAGTGAAAAGAAAAAAAAAAGTACAAATGAAGGTAGAACCTCTTTAGAGAACCCCAGTTCACCAACAATTTTTTTTTTTCAAGGCAACTTAGCTTTGGTTCACAAAACTGCTTCCTGACATCCCAACGGCTCGCTCACTTTCACTCAAACATCTTAAACAGCTGGGATCTCAAATCACGTCAATTATGATTGCAATCATGGTTGTAAGGGTGAAAGTGAAGCGGTCAGAAAAATACATTTTCAAGTCAATTACAGATACCCTTGCTGACTTGTGACTGCTTCACCAAAGTGTACTTACGTAGGTGAGCTTGCACACGGCATTGGCTTTGACGGCGATGTTGTCCTGCTTGAGCTCCTGTTTGATCTCATCAATACAAGTGGAGATGTACTTGGCCTGAGGGCAGACCAAAAGGGCAGGCGGCACAAGCAGACACCAGATCAGATTAGGTGGAATGATGTCGTTTTTGCCACGGGGCAAACGAGAGCAAATCAGACCACAATTTTAATGCTGTATTTGTCCTCCAAAGCTGGTATACATAATGTATTGATTGAACCACTTTCACTTTTTTTTTTTTTGCAACTGATCATCAGCAAAAAACAGATTAGCGGGGTTTTGAAAGAATGATCCTGAGAGATTATATCATTGTGTGGAGTGTCTTGTGAGCGATTTTTTTTCTTCCTGATTTGTTCGGGAAATGGCAACGGC
>CAAKHF010024520.1:74250-85316 GCA_901007745.1 Hippocampus kuda | reverse complement strand
ATATATATATATATATTTTTTTGTGTGTGTGTGTGTGTGTTTATTATTTATTTGTGTTTAGGTTTTGTGTGTGTGTGTGTGTGTGTGTGTGTGTGTGTGTGTTCAGGGAGTAGGCGGGAGAGACCCTGAATTGGTTGCCAGGCAATCGCAGGGCACACATAGACAGGACAATTCGAATGCTCCATTAAGCTGCCATGCATGTTTTTGGAACGTTGGAGGAAACCGGAGTACCCGGAGAAAAGCCACGGAAAACATGCAAACCCTACACAGGAAACCAAAGCCCGAATCGGACCCTGCACCCCTGCACTGTGAGGTGAACGTGCTAACCAGTCGATCGCTGTGCCACGTTTCACCCCGCTATCAAAGGCACACAAATGGCTTTTGCCATTTCCCTGCCACGCCAACAAACAACAGACTTTGTTGTCGTCGGTGATTATCCTGTGGCCTGAGGTGTCTTCAGACCGAACTCACACTGACATTAGGGTCCAAAATGACCTTGAATGTGAAATTGATTTATGGTCGTAAATATTGAACACGTTTCCTGAGTCGGAGAAACGTCCGTGTAACATATAAGGTAGCTTGTCAAATCAGGCCTTCAAAATAAAAGCGTGTCATTAAAATAGCACTGATCACACACCCAAAACACAGATGATCAGAGCACACCAAACCCCAGCAAAGGTCAGACTTATATCTCCTCGAGTCGGGCTGTGACAGAAAAACGATTTTTTAAGATTAAAAACAAACAAGAAAAAAATCCTTCTGTATGCACCAAGCCGAACATGGTCAGAACATGCCATGAAAGTTTATTGATCATTGCCATGAAAGAGGAGGCATAAGGGCATCGCCGCCAACAGCTTTTATTTTGGAACTTTTCTCGACTCGGGGTTGTCAACGGGGGAAGCAGCATTTGCAGTGGGGTCTGTTCTTTGTTTGGTCACGTACCGCAACGTTGGACTTCATATGAGCGTGAGGCCATGTCACAGTGACCCCGTCAGCTGGAGGTCGCCACCAATCACTCCCTCCGATGCGAGCGTGGCTTCGTTTTGGGTTTACTTGCATTCCGATCTGCTCCTGCTTGTGTTTTTATTGGCTTCAGTGTGCCAAGGGAGAGCAAGAGACTTCTACGCCATCATCACACATACAAATATGCATTCAAGCTAAATACATTTCAGCATATGTTCTATAATTTACCACATGGCAACGAGGAGGTCGTTCAAAATTTTTTTTTTTTTTATATATATATATTTCTAAATTACTGGTTGCGTCCCATCAACCACAGCGGTGATTTTGCTGCAATATATTAAGGAAGGTTTTTCCTCTCAAAACCACTGCCAACTATAATGATGGGACATGTTTCGTTAAAAAAAAAAAAACCTGCGGGCTTTCAGCCGAGTGCTATTTTATGGTCGCTCAAATGTAAAAGTAAAAAAACAACATTTGGCTGAGTTGTAAATCAGAAATTACACCCCGTTTGTTGGCCCAAGTGTATTTAGCAAACGACAGACATAAAACTTTGCCTCTGCATGCGAGGCCCTCTGGCTCTTTGATTAGAGAGCGGGTTTGAATTTTGACTTGGTCAAGGCTCTGGTCGTGACTGTAACGCGACGGGGAATCCTGAACGGGGCCGGGCGGACAGCGAAGCTTTTGCTGGCTATGTAATTACTCAGTAAATTATTCCGTGGTTCCAAACCATAACATGAAGGCATTCGTCTTGAAAAGCAGCTCGCGAGGAAGCCTCGAGCAGTCAGCAGTCAGAGGAGGAAGACCTTCACATTCGGTGCACCTGAAAACGGTGTCTTGGTTTGGACGTCTTGAAGAAGATGTCGCGCAAATCGAAGCTGTACGGACAATCGCGAGATCGCACCGAAGTGAAAATTGGAGCGGGACGGAAAGGGAGATTTGCGAGTGTGATGTCTTTGGCTCTGACCTTGAATCTGCACAGGCAGATCCAATGAATGTGTTTGTGTGGGCAGATGGCAGCCAATGAATCTTGAAAGTTTAAGACAACACACAAGTGACCTTTGCTGAGTTCAGCAGTTTTCTTGGTGGGGGGGGGAAAAAAAAACAAAAAAAAAACAACAACTTTTCCTTTCATACGTGTAATAATTAACTGCCAATGAACCCGTGTCGGGTTTTGTGCAACTCACCGCTCGCAACTCCCTGCTCCTTCTTCACAAGGGGCAGTCAAAATCTGCCGGCTCATTAATTTTGCAAGCTCAGCGTTTCGGGTCATCCAGTACAGAACGAAGAATTGATTTATTGTTATTTGCATTTGCAATGATCCCCAAAAGCACTTGGTTGGCGCACGTGCTTGTTAGTGGCGGGGAATCGCAGTTGCCGCAGGTTGTGACAGGAGAGGGGGGTCGCTCTTGATTTGTAGCAAGGAGGGTCCCAAGCCATCGACATGTGTGCCCGCGCCAAGCGTGTGTGTGACTGCTGACCCTCGCACCGTATCACACCGCACTCAATTAAAAGGTGAAGCCCCGATGCAACCTGGTGCCTTTGGCCTCATGTGACATTTGACCTCACGAGGGCGCTTGCTCCATTTCAATTATTGAACAAAGAGGCCCGTTCTGAGCCGGGCAACCTGTAGAACATCTGGTTTTTCTAATCACACACTGGTCCGTGCGATCAGGGGTTCTCAAAATTTGAGGGTCTAAAAGACTAAAGGGAAACAAAAACAAAACGGTTGCATTGTTGTGATAAGAAATTGGTTTCGTTCCGAGTAGATCAGGCTGATCTTTTGGTGACTCCGATAGCTAAAAAGAAGCCTGTGGGCTCGAGCCTTCTCTTGTTGGGTCAGGTACTCAGAAACGCCCGCCTACTCACGTAAATAAGAGCAGCGACCCGAGGAGAAACGTTTCAGCGTTAATTTTGTTTTGCTAAGCCACACTGAGCAATCCGAATTTGGGTCTGTTTTACTGCCGCTTCTCCCTGCGCCTCTCCACCTCCGAACTCGGCACTGTGTAAATAAATTTGACTTGTCACTCCAACACGCTGGTCTTTTCGTGATTCCCAGCGTCATATCGTCCAGCCCGTATGCGTGGACGACTTGGGTCATGTTCTTCCCTTTCAGGTGACTTCTCAGGCACCCCCACGTACTCGCGGCCCAGGGTGTCCACTCACTGTACGACGACTGATTTCTTTTGGATTTGGTTGCTTGTTGTTTCAGGCGCACACAACCCAAACGTTTGAAGAAAGAAGATGTGTCATCGAGTGCGACCGGAAAACAGATTGACGGGGATCACCCGCCCAGATGCTTCTTTGCTTGGATCAGAAATGTCGAAGCTTGAAGCGACGCGAACTGTTGAAGACGTCCATAAGCAACATGCGAGAGGACCTTTTCAAAGTGAGTACGCGTCACATCTTGAACTAAGGCCACGGTATGGGAAAGAGTTGAGTTAGCGAGGGAAGGGCGTTTACTTTCACACGATCACAATGTCTTCAATTTGATGTTCTGTTCTGTATGTAACTCATTAGACTTTGGTCTATGTCAGTAAAATCTTCAATCAAAACCAAATATATGCATCACAGCCAGTCAAATTGGGGGCACATCCCATTTCGCTTTGGCCGTGACCGAGATCCTTCCTCGTGCTTTCCATTTATTTCCCAACATTGTGCACGTTGTGACATTGTTTCTCCCTTCACGACCATCCCGCCACACCTACTAAATCAGGTCGCCCGCCACAGTCGCTGTCTCGCTTGATGTCCGAGCTGGCATCGAGCGTGATGTCATCCACGTAGAGGAGGCGGAAGACAATTGCTCCGCAACGGGAAAAAATGAGACAAAAGCTCCGGCGTCTTTCTTGGTTTTGTCTGTTGCCGCTGCGGCTGCAGCAGTAGCATGCACATGTTGTGCCGTGCGTATCCAGTTCCGCATGCGAGTCAAAGCATACGTCTCTCGTGACAAGCTTTGTTACACCTCAGGCACTGCAAAGTTGGCCGGCCGAACTAAGATGCGATGGGCCGCTGACAAAGTGCTGACTCGCTCGTATCTCTCCCTCCCGTCGTCGTTCAAGACGATTGCCGTTTTTTCGCCCTCGATGAATTCCGATGTTGTGCTTTCAGTGTGCCACAAAAGACATTCGTGGTTTCTGGATTTCTTTGCACAAGATTTGTGGTTCCTTCAGTGGTCGCTGATCGACTGTAACATCTGCCTACCCGAAAAGAACTGAAACCACAACAAAAGGCACAAAATAAATGTTCAAAAATGCCTTCGATCTACTCTGTCACTGACTCTCTTTCAGCGTGGTCGTAACCTCCATCTGAGCATCCATTTTCTCATCCGCTTCTCACGAGGGTCGCGGGCGTGCCGGAGCCTATCCACGCGGTCTTTGGGGAGTAGGCGGGGGACACCCCAGAACAGCTCGCAAGCCAATCGCAGGGCACATGGAGACCAACGACCATCCGTCCTCACGCTCCGGGCTAGGGACATTTCAGAGTCGTCCCATTGACCTGCCATGCATGTTTTTGGAATGCGGGAGGACAACGGAGTACCCGGAGAATAGCCGCGCAGGAACGGGGAGAACATGCATTATGCACAGAGGAAGTCAGCAGCCGGAATCGAACCTTGGACCTGCGTCCTGTCGGGCGGGCATGATAACCAGTCGACCGCCGTGCCGCCTGGTATGAGAATACTTCTCCCTGACAAATACAAAACCGATCGGATGTCATGTAAGCCACTCCTCTCGGTAGCACAATGAATCCGCGTTCAGGTTTTGCGATGACAGGAACGCATCTGTGCTCTAACCCCAAAGGCAGCTGGACAGAGACGCCTTCACTGATGTCCCGTTTTATGTACACAAGAGAAACGTGTCAGATACTCAAACGCTCTTTGCCCACATAAACAATCTCGCTCGGAGCAAAATACAGCAAGGCGTTGTTATTGTGTCCCGTTCATCTGCAGAGACACACCGCCGCGCTCCAGGAATCTTGTTTTGCTCCCAACGTTGGATGTCGAGCAAAGTGAAAAACTTCAGCAGACGCTGACGTGACAAGAGGCGTCATCGGGAACTTATTGAAAATCCGTAGTTGTGATCACACCCCCGGCAGGGCGTCGACCGAGGACAATAAATACGGCTGAATGACTGAAAATCTTTTGCTGGGAAGCCAGGTTTCTTCTTCTGGGCAGCTGACAATCATCTCCATCCCTTTGGCTTTCTGGGCGGCATTCACATTCTACTATTGTACAACTTCAGCTTGACATTTCTTCCAAGAATGACGCTCCGATGAAATCTTCATCAAGAGTATCTGGTTGGGTGTCTGTCAGAGTTCCCCACGGGAAAAGGTGCACATTTCACGGAGGAAGGCCAGAACCTTTCTTTCTTTTTTTTTGTCCAATTCTCTGTGGAGAAGGGACTGCAGGACACTGAAAGTCCGGAGTCCAATGAAAGCCAGGATGACATCATCGGCATGCCGGTATGCCATGTCTGCGAACAAGCGGCCTATTTTGGCGGCTATGGGCATCTCTCTGCTAAAACCTTCCATGTGTTGTGAGGTTGGCCGGGCAATTCATCAAGCGAAATGATGCATGGGCACTCCGAGTTCATGTCACACTGATGCTGATCTTCTCTGTCATCATCGGCCTGCATCAAAAGGGAACGACATGCAAAATTATTGCCTGCTGAATGGCCTTGCTTGAGATCATCTTGATCAACAACAATTTCAGAATGCTTACGCGAGACCCTTCCTGAAACTCCCTCGCATGTTTTACTGTCACAAAATCATTTGTTGGCAGTCCGGCGACGTTTTTACGGGCTAATTTCTGGATGATGCCATGAGACCCATCAAAGAACTTTACGAGAAAGATCCGAATGGAAGACAATGGTGTACTGCCTCCTCACGGAGGGGCCTGCTGATGACGCCCACTGGCTTTTGTTTTTTTTTTTTTTCAACACCATTGCCGCGTGGTTCGCATTGATCCAATTATCCGCGTTCACACCTGGGAGTTGCGCAGTAAAACGGCCGCGCACAGCGAGTTCAGTGCAGCATCTGGAGGTTAACGAGCCCCCAACAAAACTTCCCAGCAGGTTCTTATAAAATGGTGATATTGCACTTACTTCACTGCGCTCGCACTTGGAGCTCCAATTTCTCGCCACGGAGTGCCAAGATACGTCATCGTAGCCCATGTGAGAAGAAATCAAGGAGAAGATTTCAGTGATAAGGTTTCTGACTCTCCGGACTAAAAGGCCAACATGTGGAATGATGATCCGTCCAAGTTGTTGATCTTAAAAAGAGCAAGTTCCAACCTGAGCAAGGTTGTGGCTCAGCTGCTCCCAACTCGCCTCTTTCTGGGCAGATTGACCTCAATCAAATGGATATTGACGCTCTGGGCATTTCTGTGGGTCTCTTTTCAATCCGCCACATTCATTTATTATTCATATTCACCGTCATATCCCATAGGAGAGCAATCCTGATGACTTGCAAGTCCAATGACTGAGCAACCTCAAACGTCTTCATGTATGGGGTTCAAGGCAGATGAACTATTTTTGCTGGGGAAGGGGAAAAAAAAACCCAACAAGATGTGTTTACAAGCTGTCTTTTTTTCGCTGGACTACCACCTGCTAAATCAAAGAGTTAATGGTTACGTTTTGCCACAGGAATCGGAAAGGTTCACGCCACACCGACAACAGGCGTCAAAGTCAAGGCCTGGGGGACGGATCCGGCCGGCCGCATCACCGAAAGCAAATCATGTCGGATCCTAGCTCAAATCCGGACTGAAATGTCAAATGGTCACGTGTAATAAGCAGCGTTGAGATTTTGCCATCGTTCCGCTACCACGTTCACACTCACTTCAACAATAGTTGAGCACGCAACATCCAAATTGCCGTTTTGAAGATGCGTCGCAAGGAAGCAGCGACGGCGCCGACGAAGGCTGAAGTGACAGCACAAACTGTTGACCGCTAACAACTCCCTGTGGTGCAGATCATGCGCCGCCCGAGGTTAAGGTGACCTGAAAGTGAAACTGACAGGATGCTAGAGTGCAGTGTACGTTAACCAAAAAATTATATCACATCAATAACACGCAAGCAAACACACAACCCCCCCCCCCCCCATTTCCCAGTACTCGCCTCGCGAACGACTTGAGACCAGTCCGCTGGCTACCGGTCGATCGCGATGGACGTACTGGGCACCCCCTGTTGTCAACAGTATGACGTCGTTTAGCATTTGTGGTTGCACTTCCAAAAAAAAAAAGAAAAGAAAGGGCCCAGAGTTGAACGTCAGCTTTTGTTGAAATGTGAGCTTCCAAGGCCGACATTCTTTGCACTCAGACAACACTTAAAAGGCCAAGAGAAAGTCAGGGTGATTCATCGGTTGACAGTGAGGAGATGTGCGTCAAAAAGGCCCGCTTGACATTTATGTTCACCGCACAGCAAATGACATTGGGGTCATTAAGGCGCCTCTGCTGTGTTTTTTTTTTTTCTCTTCCAAAACTACAATACAGAAGATGACTGAACCCGATGTTCTCAAGTGGAGAAGAGCAGACCGAGGCGGCTGACCGCAACCCACACAAAGCATTCGAAATGCCAGAACAATGCACTCGGGTTTTTGTGTGGGACTGACGGTGTGGCGATGTGGAACCAACTGGCAGGAATGAACGACGCAGTTGAAGGTCAAAAAGCTTTGGGACAGCGGGGGAGAAACAAGAGTCCGTTCCTGTGAACCAAACCGACTGCTGCGAACTGGAGACCATTCGCGGTTCAACGTGGTTTGAAGGCTGGCGCTCATTTGACTTGAGCGTCATCTTTTTCTGACTAAGTCAAGTGGAAGTCCGTTTCGTGTGTGGGCGCAAAGTCAATTTAGCGCTCCTGTTGGTTACTTGTCAACATTCATGGTCAATGGCAGGGGTCCCTAACCGCCGGTCGGCGGACCGGTACCGGGTCTCGGCCCGTTTGGGACGATGAGGCCTCATTGACAGTGCACAATTCAAGTGACATCTTTCCGTGTTTTTTTTTTTTTTCTCTCAAGTAGCACTCGTGAATGCGCGTGAATCGTAAAAAACGAAAACCTCATGGAACGGGCTATGGTACAATCAGTGTCAGGCCTCTTCTCACTGTGGGTCAAGTTCTGAAAGGTATCAGAAATGTGCCAACACACAGAGCGGATGTCCCTGTTCAGCTTCAGTCATGACTCGACTCCACTTTGCGTTTCTTTTTTTTGGCCCCGTCAGTCACCCGCAACTGACTTGGGCCGGCTCGGTCAAGAGGGCCGGAGGACTCAAAGTGACTTTGGCAACCGCATCTCGTCATGTCGGCCGCTCACTTTGGTCGTCGTCGTCGTCGTCCCAACTCCCTTTTCCGGCGGCTCTCCGCCTCGTCCCTCCTCGTCTTGTTTTCGTGTGTGTTTTGAAGCGAAGCCTGCGTTTGTCCGCCTCGCCGGTTGCCACGGCCGCACCTACTGCTGCGCTTCAATCGACATCTGCCAGCAATCAAGCCGTCACTCAGCCGCTTATGTACCTGGAACTCGGCACCAGCGGCGTGCCTTATTGTTGTTAGCAACCACGCTGGTAGCTAATGTCTCAAGCTACAGCTCAGCTGTTTAATAGCGTCTCTGTGTGTTTTTCCCTTACGCATCTAAGCTGTGTTTTCATCTGCTCAAGATCATCGTCCCCAGATGCCTGTCTGCCCTCCACCGCCTTGTCGATGTCATCGCTGGAGGAATACCTTCGCCGTTCACTTGTTTCTCCTCGGACCTTTTTGGCCCCGTCACAAAACTGGCCCTGTCTTGCGTTTGGGTGTCCCTTCTCATGTTTTGACCCCGCTGTCACGCTGCGTTTGGGAGCGAAAGAAATGCCATTTGAAAGGTTGAAAAGTAGCTTTTCAAGATGAAACTGCACAACAAGTTCTCTTTGCTGCCAGATTCCAAAAACATGCGGGGCAGGTAGTTTGATTGGGTGCTCCGAATTGTCCCGAGGTGCGAGTGTGAGCGCGGATGGTTGTTCATCTGTGTGTGTGCCCTGCGATTGGCTGGCAACCGGTTCAGGATGTCCCCCGCCGACTGCCCGAAGATAAGCTCCGGCACCCGTGCGACCTTTGGCGATCGGATTGGAAAGTGGATGGCCAATTATTGTTCTCAGTTATGTCAAGCTCAATTATTCTCTAGTTGGCCAGTGCCCTTCAACCTCCCGCTAGCTTATGAGTCAATTCGACCCATTGGAAAAAAAAATAATAATGGAATGCAACTTCAACTTGGCGTACTACACGTCATCATCAGTGCACCACAAATGGGTTTTAAAAAGGCGCTGTGACAAAGTTCATCGGGACTTCTTCCATTCCGTGCACTTTTGGATGACTTGACACAGCCCGCGTTCAATTGACGCAGGAAAATGTTTTGCTGTTGCTGAGAAAGTAACATCAGAGGAGGCTGAAGATCAAATATGCGCCTCTTCATCGCTCACTCGGGAGCTCCACGTCCACACTCCGCATCGGTTCCCGTGCGGGCTGAAAGTCTGGCTTCCAAGATGAATTGACTGCAAGGCGAGTGCTGCTTGTCGGAGCTTGATTTGTCGTCTTGCCGTCCACGAGCCTTTTCTGTGACAGACCAAAAGACGAGGCTCACCGTACGTCGCACCGTGTCCGCTGCTAAGGATGCGATTGTTTGGCTTGTCGATTGGACAATATTTCAGCAATATCTTCGCAAAGAGGAGCTACTTGAGTGGCACTTGCGCCTCGCACTTTGTTATTTCTCAAATACAGCCGAACCTCGTTTCAGCATACAGATGCCAGTGTCGGTTTTGGAGCGGGCGGATACCACAAAAGGCCTTGGAAGTTTGAGGACATCAATTCTTCACGTGAACCTTTTATCGAATGTGTCAGGAGTTTGATGAAAAATTATTTGGGGCCGGAGAGGTGATAAAATTTGAGTGCAAACATATGAGGAGGGAACTTCATGCGCTCATCGTTTCTCCGCAAGGTCGCAGTTCTGCCGAGAAATTGTTCAAAGTATGATTGAAAGTATTTGAATGTCTGTCGCTTATTGAGCCGACCTCCAGAGAGCAAATGCGGTTTGTCCACTAAACAGAAAAAAAAATGTGACCCAAAAGAAAACATTTAAAAGACGGTGCTGCTTTGCTGTGTCCGGTAGCGTTCCGTTCCTGTCATCATGCTGTCAAAGCAACAACGCCTGAGCAACAAATGACACCATTTTGATACCGAGTTGATACTTTTCCCTTTGGGCTTTGACATGATCAGATTTTTTTTTTTTCAGTTTTATTTTGCATCATGGCGCGAAAACACCAGATCGTAGCGGTCTTACAAAGACTCCCTTGTAAAGTTTGACATGCTTGTTCTACAAAGCGCTCCTGTCACTGTGTGTCACAGCTGCTGCCGATTTATTTCCTCTTTCCCAAAGTTTGTCAACAATGTCCTTTTCATAGGCTTTGAGTTGCCCTTGTCACAAAGATGCGTCGGGCATGCTAATATCACCCCTAGCTACCACTTTTTTTTTCTTTTTCTTTTCGAAACAACAGAGCTGTTCGAGGTCCGTGGAAACATGTTCCCTCCGATGTAATCCTTGCGCAAACATCTGAGCAGCATGGCCCACTTGATTCAAACAACCATGACGCCGCAGACGAATCAGATAAGACGGAGCCGATTAGGCAGTTGGCTGCTGCTTTCCAGCACGTTTTACAAGCACCTGCACCTCGTAAGCCTCCGCTTGGCTCGCCTCTCGAGCCCCGCTGCCTGATGATGGCTTTCTTTCGCTCGTCGCCGTTTCCTTGAAATGAGCGGCCATTTCGTTTGGGAGGAGGCTCGACGTAAAACCGAAAGCCGATGCCGACATTCGCGATCACGACAACAGACGAACGTGGAAAGTTGTAAACGCTCATCATCGCTTCACATGATGCTGGGCCACACTTTGTGGCTTTTGGGAAGACTTTTTGCAGGCTTAAGGAGTGTGTTGATGGGAAACTATTGATCTTCCAGGAGCGCATTGGTGAGGTTTTGCACACACACACACACACACACACACACACACACACACACACACACACACACACACACAAAGACCAATCCTGGTTGACAGTGGTGAGCCAACATGACCTATATTTCACGTACAGTACATGC
>CAAKHF010024520.1:51984-68656 GCA_901007745.1 Hippocampus kuda | reverse complement strand
GCCTTCCCCCCCCCCCCACCCCCAAGCATTGCGAGTAGAAATTGGATCCAACGTTTTTGTGTCACGTTTTGTTTCTTTGCTGAGGAGAAAAAGGAATTTCACTCCCTTAATTTGAAAATGCATCTGCACTGTCCGGTGCTTACTTTGTCCAAATAGTCTTGTTGGCTTTGTCGATGATGACACCGCTGAAAAATGAGCTCAATATCGAGATGTCAACCGCAGGTTAGGGTTGTGATTGATGGAGCTGTTGGGGGCTTTCAAGGTGGAAAACCGGATCACCCGTCACATGGCGGAACGTACGCGAAGGAACATATCTTATTTTTTTGCCCAAGCGCAAAAACATGGTGTGATTGCCACAAAGAAAGGATGGATCGACCCATTTTTGAGTCGGCTTGTCAACTGCAACTGGCTCCTAAAAGTTGGCCGCTTGGGCGCACGAAACCAAAAGTGTTCCAGTCTCGATGCATGACGCTTGAATGTTGCGCGAAATCTTGCCAAACACCTGGGTCCTCATCTTGCGGCCTGGAAAAATCCTTGGGCGAGAGTCCCTAATTCGGCTCCCTGTCGCTCGGCCGTGCTTCCCAGCTTGCTTCCATCTGACTGGAAAGTCTTTTTCAGCTGCTGGAAAGTGAGACGGACGCTGCCCGCCGAGCCTAAATAAATACTGGCGTCTCAAATGTCTTTGCGTGCGGCGCTCTGCTGGAGGATGGTTCAATTAAGCGTCGGGGCTCATCTCATTCGACTCCGGTCGCTGCAAGTGGATGTGGGAAGGCTGAAATCAAGTTCAAAACTTTTTCACCGTTGATGTGACGTACAAGCTACACAATTTGCTTTGGCCAAAAAACAAAACAAAAAAAAAAACAAATGCTGCTTTTAGAGAGACACATTCAGCAACTGGAAGCAAATGTCGCCGTCTGCGAAGGCTGAAATTGTGTCTCATTTTGGAGAGGGGAGTCTCCCGGACGTCGGCCGCACTGGCGGTTGCCGACGGCGAGTAACATTTGCTTAGAGATGAAGTTGGTTTCATTTTCTGACAAAATCACTTTTCTTC
Source organism: Hippocampus kuda (assembly GCA_901007745.1). Taxonomy (NCBI): domain Eukaryota; kingdom Metazoa; phylum Chordata; class Actinopteri; order Syngnathiformes; family Syngnathidae; genus Hippocampus; species Hippocampus kuda. The sequence goes on along the minus strand of CAAKHF010024520.1, from coordinate 67,605 downwards.
ATATGCACGTATTTGTTCATGTTTTTTACCTTGTTGTTGTTCATACTGTACGACATCGTAGTTGGCAGCCACTTTATTGGAAATGGCAACGACGAACTACCGTTATAACGTACAGATTGGTGATGTCCCTCGGAGGTACGTCCTAACGAGGTTCGACTGTATAGAAGCACTTTGAGTGGTCCCAAAGCTGAAGCAGCGATTGCAAATGATTTTGCAGACCCCCAAGCTCCAGCTGGCGGAGGCCCGGCGTTAAGACCCACGGCACTAAGTCCATCTGAGCCGGACAAAGGTGAAAGACAGTGCGTGCCCTTTTGCTTTCGACGCAGCAGAAGACTGCCCTCATGTTCCAGCTCAAACGATCCTCTCTCTGCGGGGGAATATGTCAGCGGTGCCCGCTGACTGGCAAGCCAAGACCTCCAGCCCGCCAGTCTATGGTTAACCATAAACCAATGAGGTTATTTGCCGGCGACAGGAACCGTCCCCGAAATGGGGATGGGGTTTTCCATCGCGCCACCTCACAAATTGGTCTCCGGTGAGTGACGGTGGGATTACGTTCCCAGTCCCCAAAAGTTGCAGCCACGAGCGACTGGGATGCTTGGATGTCGGACAGATGGGATTACTGGGTGGGGTCAGCGGAAGCGGGATCTGCTGCTCAGTCCTGGTGCTGCTGCTGCGGCCATCTGGAAAAGTGCAATCCAAGCCCTGATGATGAGGTGAAGAAAAGTGCTTTACCCTCCGGACCTTCAGCACCAGGCAGTGATTTGTGCCATGGTAAGGAAAACAAAACAAAACAAAACAGCCACTTGGAGGCGCGTCTCTTTCCAGCCTTTCTTTAACAGCTGTCCTGCGATTCGTTCACCGGCCAGCTTCCACTCAGAAGTGCCTCGGATTGGCTTGGGTGACCATGACAATTTCTACAGAGCCCCAACATGGATGGGTATGCACGTGGGGTAGGCGCCTGCATCGCTGTTACGTTGCGGGTCTCGGGGGGGGAAAAAAAAAAAAATCCCAAAACATCCAATATTTCGATTTTTAACTTGCTTAGCCACTGGAGCGTCACCAAAACCATGTGAGTCCCCCGCCCCCAGCCCTCAAAAAAATCCTCCTGTCAAAAGATATCAACTCATCCATAGAACTCATCGAGCCTCCGACCCCGAAACCCCAAACATTCCAAGAATGCCCCAAAAAATCAATCAAGTATTCAGTGGCTTCAAATCCAATTAACTTCTAGAAATCAAGTCAGGATATATCGAATTCCATGGGAAGTGTGCAGGTGTGTGTGTGTGTGTGTGTGTGTTTCTTGGTAACCAAACCAAGTGTACTAGTTTTGGCCTGACGGCATAGCGCACGAAGGCTTTTTTTTTCGTGTTTGGAAGCACTCGAGGGGTCCAAAATGCTCCCTTCAACTGCTGGAGTCCATCCGTCGCGCTTGTCTTCAGCAGTTTGGAGGCCATAATGTGAGAGTGGCGGGCTGCCTTTTGTCCGCTCGCACAGAGAGGCTCCTGTTGATGACTTATTTTGGAAAGGAGAACAACAGGCCTCTCTGCGTCGAGGACAAAATGGCCAGCGACACAACCTGGCTGGCCGCCGCTCGAGTGTGTGCAAAAGGGAGCCCCATAACATGTCTTCTGTACTTTACGCGAGACTGCTGGTGATGAAATGAGAACGCTTCATGTGTCACCACAGGCAGTGGAAAGGCTTCCCATTCTGCGCCGCGACGGTGGAGGGCGAGCATTGCTGTATTTGCTGCCGTCGCTGCTTGAAATGGGAAGAAAAATCAAAGTGCCGGCCCTCGCCTTATTCGACTGTTACCAGGTATATTACGGGAAACCCGCCATGGCAAGTTGTGGCGTTTCAAATGCTCCAAGTGACAGACTCTCACTTGAGTTGTGCTCCCAAATTAATCTCCCGGCATTTACGGTCGCTCGTCTTCATTTGAATGGGAAGCAAACAGGTTCCATCAGGCTGTGTTTCAGTCATTCACACTGGACAGATGGAAGATCCATTTCGCCAAATCACGTTTGGAAGGCCATTCCAGGTGTTCAGCGGTTATCAATGCAAACAGCCAACGAGGTCTTTGCATGTCTTAGCATTTCCCGCTGCGGGTGGCCCCGTTTGCCGCCACGCTCGTGAGTAAGCAAATCTGTTTCTTTGGGAGCGCGCTCGGCGATGCGTGCAACACGGATTTCCAGATGGCATTTCCGCTCTCGGTCAGATTGTGAAGCCGTCTACTTTCCTGCCCTTTGACAAAAGCCAAGTGACTCCCGTGCGAGGAGTTAAAATGCAAACGAGAGTCAATGGGCGTTAATATCGTCGGAGGAAAGGGAAAAAGTTAGTGTCGGGTTTAATCACGGGTTCCGCTTTTGACGTGCATTTGATTTCCCCACTGCCCACGTCTGTTTATAAAATTGCCAAATAAGGCCGCTCCGCCCGACGTAATTTTTCCAGTCATTTAAGCATCTCTGCCCTGCCTCCTAATCATATCCCCTATATCCTTCTGCCCAAATAGTGCAAGAGGAGATGCGTTGCGCATATGTGCTCTCTGAACTCGTATCCGCCAGTGCACTTAGCCAAGCAAGTGTTTCCATAGGGAGAGAATCAAATGAACGAACACCAACAACGGGAGGGAACATTTTGGCCACGTGCGAGAAGTCGATCCTGTTCACCGAGGACCCTCTCCAAACAACGCATCAAGCACGTTCTGCTCGTTTTACATACACAAGAAGGCACCGAATCAACAACAGTGTTTGTCAGTCACTCGCACAGCCTCCATCCCCGCGCACTCGAGAATCCGATTACCGACGCGCTGGCATTCACTCTCAACCCACTTTTTCCCACTCAAGGAAAGCACAGATGGCCGATATTTCTTTTCTGTACGTATTTCTTGAATGAAGAAAATGAAACGAACAGTCATTTCCAAGAAAATGAGAAGAACAAAAGCAATCGGCAAAATATATATTTTGTTGATTGTCAGTTTTGTCAGGCTGTCCCTCACCGACGAATCCGAAGACGGCATGGATAGGCTCCTGCACGCCCACGACCCTCGTGTGTGGAAGCGGCTCAGACGATGGATGGATGGATGGATGGATGTTTTTGTGTCAACGTTCCGACTGTCAATGTAGTTCAGCTAAGGGACTTTGAAGGTCTGAAGGATTTATTAAGGGTCAGAACTCTTCTGGTCCAAGGTGCCAAGTCAAGTATGGTGAAGCCAGTTAGCTAGTGAGAATGCCCCCTCTCCAACCCCCCCAAAAGTCCAGCTCTAAAAGAAATGAAAATCCGAGGCCGACGAAGAGAGTACATCAAATGGGATTACTGCCGAGACTCCCGGCTCGTCCATCAGAGCAGCTGGGAGCAGTCGGCGCAGACGCTTTTTCACTTGGCTATCGTGACAGCGGTGTGATGCCTCTCAAATGATAGAGGCGCATATTTTACTCAAAGTGGCAGCTGAAAAGTGTATTCACGGATATATAGTCCCAGGGAAAGATTCACGTTTGGTATCACTGGCCAACCGTGGCTCTTCAAGTCGGTGGTCCATCATCCATCAGCGCAAATATTCCGACTCGCCGTGTGCCGTTCTGTTGCAAGTCAAACGCAGCCTTTTTAAGTCGGGCCTTCTGGGTAGGAAAACCACTGACTGCCCAGTGAAGTGGAGTTGATCGGAAGGAGATCAGACATGTTATTGAACAAAGCCGTAACCGAATCGTCAGCACTATTCCCCTTTTACGTCCTGGTTTTGGGCAAAGTGAAAAGTGTCCTCTGTGTAATGTGTGTATATCCCTGAGTCAATTGCTGAAAATTTCCACACAGATGAAGAGGCACACATTAAGGCGGAGCAAATCTTGACAAATTATTTTTATTTTTTTGGAAGCGTTTAAAGGCCGATAAGGCATTGTGAAGCACGGCCCCACATTAAGATGTTTTGAACTTTGATTGACGAGCGGCCTCCAGGCTTTTCTGTGACATACAGGCACACGCAGCGAATACCTTCCACCTCATTCCGACTGTCAAGCTCCAAGTTTTGGTCTTTATTGCTTTCGCAAAGGAACACACCCCAAGCTTGCGACAACCCGGTCTGACGTTTCCAGTTGACGTGCCTTTATTGGGTGAGATCTGGCTTTGGAGAAATGTTGTGTTTTTATCACCAATCATAAAGAAGCAAGTTACTCGTAGGCTGTTGTGAGCTTGTGATAAAACAATTTCAAACATTGTATTTTAACGATTGGCCATGAATCAAAGTTGGCGTATTGGCCTGGTAAAAGTCAAAGGTGCAAATTGCAAACACGGATGGACAAACATGGACAACAATCGTTGGAGTAAACGAGACAGATCACAGATCAGTGCACGCATCCTCGATGCTGTTTCCTCCACAGAGTGTCCGGGCTCTCCTTTAGAGATAAGGTGAGACGCTCAGTCATCCATGATGGACTTAGAGCCGAGCCGCCCCTCCTTCACGTCGCCAGATGAGGTGGCTCGGGCATCTGATAAGGATGCCTCCCCGGTGAGGTGTTGCGGGCATGTCCCCCCGTCAGGAGAGAAGCCGCAGGAATGACCATGGACACGCCAGAGAGACGATGTCTCCCAGCTGGCCCAGGAACGAACGCCTCGGGATCCCCCGGGAAGAGCTGGACGAAGTGGCTGGGGAGAGGCAAGTCTGGACTTCCCTGTTAAAGCTGTTGCCCGGATAAGGGCTAGAGAATGGATGGATGGATAGATGGATATTTCTAAGGGAAACATTGCAACATTATGAGATATGACATATTTGTTTGTTCTAATTGTTCTTACTGAGTGTACAGTCACTTTGTTTCAAAGTGACAGGACTTCCTGGTAAGTGGAGACTATGAAAGAAGCTTCCAGGAAAAACAGATGCTTGCGTGGTGGAGCAATGAGAACACGCGCTTGTTGCTGCTCCCTCTCGATCCCCGATTCATTCGTGAGCATGCCGGTAAGGCGTGAATGAACAAATGTCGATTTCAGTGTTCTTGACACGGCAGTTGAACTCGAGTTCACCTAATATTGGTGCCATGACCGTTTCGGCAGCTACTAAATTCATTTATGGATGGCTGCGCTTTGTGATTACCGGGGGAGCCGCGAGCGACTTGGTAGGACAGTTATTTTCAGACCCATAAAGTCTGGAATAATCCGGCAGCCCGTGGGCCTCCCGGTCTCTGGCGCAAAAACAAAAACAGAGTCCGGCCTTAAAAAGAGTGGAAGGGCTGGAACTCTCATTAGAGGAAGCTTGTCCACAAACAAGGCACGTGTGCACCTTCAAGGCCTGAAAAGGGGACACTTTGTGCTAAAGGGACTTTTGAACAGCTTGCGGACAAATTGTTAGGCCTGAAACACCCATCAAGTGAGAAATTATGGAACCAAGTGTGTCAACTTCAGATCATTTCATCAGTAACGGTCGAGACGTGAAGTTTCATTTTGCAAAACAATTCATCGTTGAATTATTGGCAGTTATTGTCATTCAAAAGGTAGTCATGGCCCCCCCAAAAATGTTCTAAAATATTATATTTTCACACTTTTATTCCCAAAAAGATGCCTATTCCAATTTGGGATCCATACAGTCTCTGTGACCGTGAAGAGGATAAGCGGTGTTGAAAATGGATGGATTGTGGTTGGATTTTCAGTATCTTGGGGTCTCGTTCACGAGTCAGGGCAGGAAGGACCAGAAGATCAACAGGTCGTGATGCGGACGTTGTATCGTTCTGTCACGGTGCATTTACCGGTCCATCTACATTCCCACCCTCCCCTACGGTCACGAGCTACGGGTCGTGACCAAAAGAATGAGATCCCGGATACGTGGCGCCGAAAATGAGTTTCCTACGCAGGGTGTCCGGCCTTAGAGACAAGGTGAGAAGCTTGCCAGATGAGGTGGCTCGGGATGCCTCGCGGACGCCTCCCTGGTGAGGTGTTCCCGGCATGTCCTACCGGTAGGAGGCTCTGAGAATGAGACATGAAACGCTGGAGACCCCGATGTATGGTATCGCGCCTCTTTGGTTGCGCACAAATTTCCGTGTCTTGCATTGGGGACGGTTTCACGAGTCTTGACGGGAGAATCGCCGCGCCTTGAAAGTGTGCAGAAAGGGTGTGTCAGGAATGGACCGACGAGCGAATGGGAGAACATGCCCCTAATTGACGAATGTGTTAAGTGCTGCCTCCGCGAGTGGAAAATGTTCTCATCTTTCCAGGCTCAGAATTTCGGGTGTGCAGCAGTTCTTGATCCTTGAGGCGGTTTGATGCAAACATGTCAGAGACATGTTGATACACAAACGGCAAGACAGACGGAGAGACAAGAATCCTTCCGGGACTTCTTTGTATTCGAACGCTGTCATGTTCGCACTGAGAAGGTTTTCAGGCTCTCTGACAGCTTTTTCCCAGTCGCAGAAAGTCTCTGCATGTGTCAGCCTTCTGGGTGGGATCCCGAGTAAAATACTTCAGCAGATCTGCATCGCATGTTTAACGGCTTTCGCAAAACGCCAAGAACAAAACAGCCATCAGCTGATGGCTGTTTCCAAAACACGCTTTGAAGATTCCGCAACAGCCGTGTTCACACCTATGGCACATGCCACATACAACACAAGTGCGTATTCTTTGCTAGCGACGACGTGTGTGTGCACTCCTTTCAAAAAAAAAAAAAAAGATGCATCTTGCCTGGCTGGGACAAAGTGTGATGGGCGTCAAAGGAATTGCGCATGACGTTGATTCGGGTGTGCTCGCTGACTGGCCTTTTGCCGCCCACACTTGGGAAACTGCTGAAATCACAAGGACAAATCTCCAGTTAATTCAGTCATAGGACGGCAGCAGGAAGTGACTGCGAGGACGGGATGTTGACATTACTAAACATTTGTTTCTCTAACCTTGTGAATTTACTCATCCCTCACTTCTTTTGCGGCAATGACGTCTTTGGCCAGTGATCTCATGGTGTGCTCCAGTGCCGGGCACCTCCAGAATAAATATACTTTACTCTACTTCACATCCGGTGGTGACAGTAATGGCTTCGCCGAAGAAGGCCACTTTTTTTTTTTTTTTTTGTCACTGAGTAACAGAAGTGGATGAAACAATTTTGCGAACTGAATGCATGCACATTATGTCCTAAAGTGGAACTACTATGACGCCGAGCCACAAGGCGAGCCGGGAGGCCGTCCTGTCTCCGGGAATTGTGTCACGTGTGTGACAAATCACGTTTGAGCAACTCTTTTGCATGTGCATCGCAAGCAGCCAGTGAAATAAACAACAATAGAGGAAGGACAGACCATTTTTAAAGCTTTAAAAGCATTTGAGTTTGTGTTGGATGAATATTCAAATCTTAAAATTGGGCGCTCAATTCCAAGAATGACTTTTGTCACCATGACAACCAGGAAGATGCCAGGATGTTGCAAGAAGCCGAGCTAGCTACATGTTGTGTAAAAAGAAAAGAAAAGAAAAGAAATAACCCGGAGTCTGAAAAGAATGCGAGTCCCCATAAAGGCAAGCGAAATCATTGTGTTAATTTTAATTTTTACGTTTAACGTTAATTTTCATCAGCAAGCAGCTGAATTACACATGCTAACGTATTGTATGGTTTGCCACGGGTTTCCATAATTCAGGGCAACACATCCCGGTCTTTCTGTTGCCAGGAGTCCTGCTGAAGGGAATGGCCGCTTCATCCTGAGGAGCCGCTCACTCAGCACCACAATATTGTTGTCAGCACCGTTTTAAATGTCTTTGGCACGGAGCCGCGGCTAACCGGTTCACATTTGGACCGAGAATGAAGCCCAGGCCCTGGTCCAGAACTTCTCAAAGAAATAGCCACGGCAGCTGACAAAGTGAGATTTGTTTACATCTGCAAATGCAGTTTCCCCGTGCCTGGCGCGAGACTTCAGGGACATTTCTAATGACTTGAATTCCGCCATTCAATCCGTCTGGGAAATGTGGCTTTGGGTGGCGAATCTCGCGCTGCCCTCACGAAGCAAGATAATCTGATTCAGAGAAAGTTTCTATCAAAGACAAAACAACAAATGTCAGTTCAGCATCCTGGTGGTTACATCAGGTTTAAGGCTTGAATTTTTTCCAGACAATGGGCTTTCCTTTTGGGCAAGCGGAAAAAATACCACTGATCTACGGTATTTTAGCGTTGGTCATGACGGTGGTATTTAAGGAGCTAATTATTCTTTGAGGTGGTACTGGGTGTAAAAAGTCTGAAAGCCTCTGGTTTCAAGCAGCGCTGAACAAGCTCCCGCTTGAATGAAAACAAGGCAAAACAGTGATAAAGACGGTCAGCTCTAAACACTGCCGACACAAAATAGTTTGTAAAACTCCAAGAGTCATGATGAGCTAATTAGGCACAATGATTTTTTTGTTTTTTTCAAAAGAAAATCCCACTCATGTTACTGTCCACTTCAGTTCTATAACATGTTCAGTGAGAGAGGGGTGGAGGGCATGTCAAGGTTGTGCACCACTGTCAGATGACAGCAAAATACCACCGACGATTAGGTTCGGGTTAATTCAATTATAGGATTACAAAGAGGAGCCCCGGCTCTGTTTGGCCGGCCATATTTCCCCCGCTCGAGTCGCCCGCAGTGTTGGTCCTGATGCGATGCAGATACTGTTCTGTAAGTACCCGAGGTGGCAGTCAGGCCCATCGCACATGAAGCAACGCAGCCAGATGCAAACTGGAGAGCACATTGCAGTTGATGTCATCTGGACGTCCGCTCACCTGCCGATTGATTTTGACACGATAGCTAGCACCTCATTATTGACGAATGGTGGCAGTGGTGCCGTAGTCAGGGGGGCATGTATGGCCGCCAACGGAGCCGCTTCACTTCCGTAACTGTCAAAAGAACGAGAATGAATTCTGAGGCGTTTGAACAAATTCACCATCAGCTCACGTTCAGCAAATGCTCCACAACTTATCGGATGGCACTCGACTGGCCAAGCCAATCCCCCGACCTTAATCCAATCGAGCGTGCTTTTCACTTGCTGGAGACAAAACGGAAGGGAAGCTGCCTCAGCAAGCAGGAACTAAACACAGCTGCCGTCGAGCATCACCAGAAAAGAAATGCGACGTCTGTGGACGTCGTTGAGGCGTTCAGCACTGCAGCTTCTTCCCACAGATATTGTTCACAAATCTGTCGGAATGTATGCGAGGGAGCACTTCCCTTTTGCCAAGACAAATCATCCTCTTCACAGGTGTGGTCTGTTCAAAATCATGACAATGGCACAATTGTTCCTTTGGCTGGCCGCAATCAAAGGCCACCCTAAAATGTGCAATTTTTACAACTACCCTTTTTACTGCACAAGTGCTTACAAACACAGATTTAGACCGATTTGTTATTTTGAGAGAAAAGAGGGTGGCTTATTTGAGATCTTGATATCCCTGAGACAATTGCTGAAGGTTTTTTGGGTTCAGGCAAGTTCTCGTCCATGCAAACGATATGTGCTGGCATTGCAGATAACCAACTAAGCCCGACAGTGAGCTCTCGGTGTTTTGCCACACAGATGATATCTGCGGGCTGGTGTTGCACCCATGCAGGCGCGCACGACTTCGGCTGGCCTCCAGCGTTTCATTGCCGTGGTCGGTGTCACTGACATGACAAAGATGAAACGGTGAAATGAAGTCAAATGAAAGTGCGCAGTTAGCATGCATTTGCTCTTGAACCAGGCAGGTAGGGGCAGGCATTTTTCATCTGTTGCAGCCTCCAAGACTCCGTTGTCAGTTCCAAAAGAATGATCCAGAACAAACGTGGGCCGCGTGACAAAAGCCTGCAGCTCAATCGACCGAGGTGTCAGAATGGAGTCGCTTCAGAGCCAGTTTAACTACACCCTGCCCTCCCCCATCAAAAGATTTAACAGAAGGTGAGTGTCTGTTTCAGCCACGCAATTTGCTCACTCGAACCCACCTCTTCAGTATCTCTGCAGCACAGACTTGGCTGTTGCCATAGTGGTTCATGTAGCCAGAGTGGAAACCAAAACAAAACTGGCAACTCATGCAGACTGATCATAGCCTGGCATCCAAAACCCATAGTGACTGTCGATCGCATCAACAGTTCATAAAATCAACAACGCCCCATGGTCGAGACCTCTCAACCAGGCATGGAAAAGCACAGAATCCCAAAATCCCTACAGCAATATCTATCTCCCTGTCCAAGCGGGAAAGTGGAGATGGAGAAGTGGCAGTCAAACAGGCCAAAATCCAAGCCGTGAGATAGGGCAAGAGGAAAAGTTCCGCAGGTAGGGCTTTGCAAGACACTGGAGTCCAAACAGAGAATGCTCTCTGAGCTGCTGGCTCATTTTTTGCTCTCAGAGTCACCAAAAGACCAGCATGTTGTGAGCGTAAGCCTCAGGATGAAACATGAGGTACTGCTCACTCACCTTGAACTCACCACGACTGTAACGGGCATCCTGCAGTTGACAGACCGGTGATTAACATTCAGATTTCGTAAACCTGACTTTCCACACAGTGGCACATTCACAAACTTTCACAGGGAGCTAAAAGCTAGCTGGTTTGTAACTCATTATTTATACTTTGGTTCACACTCGGCACGTGCCACGGTGGGTGGTATTTTGGATTTTCTTTTGTTTATGCATTCTTGGTCAGAGTAAGAATACAGTATACCGAATGTACTTCAGCTTGTGGTCATGAAACATGTTCAAACATGCATTGACTTGACATTAAAATGCAATTTTTTTAGATCATCTCAAACAACCTCCTCGAATTTGACAATTACGTGCCCCCAAAATGGAATCCCACTCAATCATATACCTTAATTGAGTCCCTCGCGGTATGTTTTGGATTCCTTTGTCATGACACAGGAGTAGTTTTCCCCAAAAAGATCTACTTAGCAGTCATTACATTTCCACTGTCATTATCATCATTATAATCTGCTAATGATCAGGTCGTATGAGTGTGTCTCTCCTCGCACACATGCAGACACACCTATCAAGACGTACCACATCCCCCTGAGGCAATCTGCGGAAACATGCCCCAGACGACCTTGACCTCATCAGCAGAGGTTTGGCTGTCTTCTGTCGGGGCTTGTATCACACAAAGTCCCAACAGAAGATGCTTCAAACATGACCTCATCTTGCCGAACAAAAGCAAGAGTGGGGGTGGGGGAGCGAGGGATGACGGAGGAGGAGCGCCGATGCCTTGGGAGAGAACCTGAGCTCGGGCGGGCTGAGCTCCTACTCGTGTTTTAGGGATTACCATTTGGGAAGTGTGCACTGTCGGTTTAATTGGGAGTGAAACTCGGGTCGAAAGAGAGGCAAGTCATGGAGAGACTGCAATAATAGGTGAGAAAGGAACTGGCCTTGGAACCATGAAAAAAAAAAAAAACAGCCCGACTGCAAATGTGCCCAAACAGCCCGTTAACACAAGCAGAGAGAGTGAAGACACAGTACGTTGTGACTGAGCAACATTGCGTGGACTTGACTGGACTTGCTAGAAACGTAGTTAGTGGTGGCTCGAGCTGACTTGCTTGGGACTTGCTCGAAAATTGGGACTTACGCTCCCGCCGCCGCCGCACAGTACCATACTTGGCATCGTAGAAGCTACTTGTTGTACTTTTGCATCAGCCCATTCGTTGATATTTCATTTGTGGAGGTCAACTACTTTTAGGCCTTCGAACTGAAAATGTATATGGTGTAAGAATGCTCCTAATACTATTTCAGTGTGCACGAGCTTGCTTAAACCGGTGCACTAAGACATCGGAAGGAATGAGAAAGCGACACCAAAGAAAACATTCTGTGACAGGGACCTGCTCATGCTCAGCCCGATGTCCGCGGTGTTCCCAGCGGGTCAGCTCGCGGCTGTTTGAGCGTATTAGCGTTCTACTGACACGGCAAGGCAACCTGACACAAGAAAATGTCTGTGGAACTGTAACCAGAGAGCGCAAACATTCATGGGGAGCAGGCTAGAGATGAGTCGACGTGATCTTCCTCCTTTCGATTGTTAGCGACAGAGATGGACAGTCACCGTTTTGTCTGTGTGGGAAACACACTTTATGGTCCAACACAGATTCGTCGGGCTGGTCGAACCCTGATTTGTTGTGATTTTCAAACAGGAAATAATTGGAGTCTTTTGCAACAGCCTGCCCACTAGAAAACCGGAGACTCCGAGGTACCTTCGACAGGACCACGCTGGAGACCTAATTTGACTCTAAATTGTCCCAAGCTGCGACTGTGAACCCGAATGGTTGTTCATCTATGTGTGCCCAGCAATTGGCTGGCAACCAGTTCAGGGAGTACCTCGCCAACTGCCCGAAGACAGCTGGGATAGGCTGCAGCACGCCCGCGACCCGTGTGAGGAGAAGCGGATTCGAAAATGGTAGGGCCTTGATCATGGCGTTTTTATAAGATTAGTTGTCCCCAACCTTATTCATGCCAGACACTGGTTTCAAGTTGCGCAATATTTAGAGGGCTTTGAGAAAAAAAAGAAAGGGAAAAAAAAAAGATTAAAAATAGACGTCAGCATTCCGCCGAATGTGGTTTTTGTAATTAGTTGCAGCCTGCGACGATGGCACCTAAAGTGTCCAGTCTACTCTGCGATTTTGTTCTGGTTGTCTGCTTCACAAATGTTGGATGTTGAAAATGGGAGTGCGGTCCTGAGGGCTTTTATGGCAGTGTTTGAAGGCTTCATCGCCTCATTTGTGAGCCTGTCGCCACATGTTCCGCAGAGCAAACTCGGCGCGTGCCAACGGCCTAAAGTGTTAAACATGTAGCACTGCTTCTATTGTCTCTCGAATGTAGCTTTCTTTTTCTTGGAAGTCAAAGACTCTCATTTCGTCCTATCATTTGGCCTTTGCCCCTTTCCAAAGGTGTTTGCGTTTTGATTTGTTTGCTTTGCTAGCTTTCTTCATGACTCCGGCTTACTTGTGCACTGGAGCACATTGGGGGATTCACGTGATTTTCAAAACATAACTTCTTTCTGATCATCAATTTTCTTCAGTCTTTCTCTGCATCGCGGTACTGAATGGCCCACGGACCCGCACCGGTCATCGAGTGGCGCATCTTCCCAAGCTTCGTTGGAGAACAAGTGGCACCATCCACGCGAGCACAGGATAGGAACGGCTGGCAGCAATTCTCATTCGTACCAAAAATAGGAGGGATATTTCCTTCACCGATGACCTAATAGCACTGAGATGAATGGTGGTAAGATGGGAGCACCCTCATTTCGACAGAAGACTCCCTCCAGGCTTTTGATCAGGACTTGCCAGGTTTCGATATGGACGTTCCATCCCCACCCAGGTCTCCATGGAGATTGAGAAGACAAATAGAAAATGTGTTGCCGCTGTGTTTGCACAGAGGCGGCTTCGCCCGAATCTCGTGCCAGCCTCTCCATCACATGATAACAGGCGGATTTGTTGTCTTGTTTTTCGATGGAATTTGGCTCTGTAAAGCCTGCGTATCCGCAAATGATCCTCTTTATTTCAGGTTCCAGTTGCAGAATCCCCCTGATGTTTGTAGAGGGGGGGGAAAAAAAAAGAAGTTTCTCTCCTAGCTGGCATACTACGACCATTCAGAGGGGGAGCGTCGCTTAAGGCGTAAGCTCCGGGATCCTCTGTGAAAGTGAGCCCCATGAGGTGAAAGCAAAACGTGTGAAACAAGTGGAGACGATCGCGCTTGAGCGGAGGCCCAGTTCGACCTTTGAAAGGAGGATTGGAGTAAATGTGATCCCCACGCTGGGCAATTTTGGCGTGTGTGCTGCAGTCAGGCGTGGAGTTTCATCATCACAAGTATGGCTGGAGGTTCACAAGAATCACCACAGTCCCACGACTCGTGTTGTTTTCATCCCCCGTCAACACATCCGTGGCGCTAGATGACTACGGGTGCTCCCTAAATGCCGCTTCATCAAGCCCTTGCTTTGAGAGGAGCGAAATTCAGTTTGGTCATATCGTTTAATTAGAATCCTCCATTTGTAACGTGTGGGAGCTCGAAATGATGCGCCTGACCAATCTGAGCGCAGAGAGGAATAAAATGGCCGGAGTTTAAACCTTGAACTCCAATCTCCCTGTTATGCGTCACCACTACGTCCGTTGTTGTTTCCCAGTCTGCAGGAAGCAGTGTAAATATTCCATGGCCTTTTGGAAAATGAAAAGTCTTCGTATACTTGACAGACTAAACAGTAAGAGCAAGCGAGCCAATAAAGAGCCAGTCCTGAACAGGTCCAGGGTGCAGTCGACTGCCATCAATTCCAGCCCTCTGCAACCACGAATGCCCCTCAATATGGAAATACTCTTGCCGGCATTTGCTTATGTAAATACTTGGCAACATTTGCATTCAATTTGGGCCTCTTTGGCTGAGCCATGAGAATCAAAGGGTACCGGGAAGTGCCATGATTTCATCTCCATTCTTCCAACAGCAGAAGAATTGATGTCCCGCAAAGCTTCAGACACGGTCATATAAAGCCTGGGCTCAAGCCACCTTTTTAAAGATTGAGAGGAGAGCGACGGAACAGTAAATTAAAATAATTTACTGAAGGGCTTTTGCAGGATTCAAAAAGCTTTGCTTCTCTAAAGTCGTACACAGCACATGATTTGTGATTTTACACTCTTGTCTTGTCAAGGCCTTGTCATCGGATGACGGCCTGCGAGCGCTGCTGTTTTGTGCCTAAAATGCTCCAACCAATTCATGGCCCCGGTGTGGGAAACCCCCCCGTCCCTCCTTGGGCGTGTCAATCCTCTACAGAGGTTTCCATTGAGCGACAGAAAGGGTGAGGACGTTGCCACAACCTTTGGGAGCACCTGCAGTTCTCGGTCCAATTGGTCTCCTTTCGCTGCCGGGGGCCGTCGGAGGGCAGTTCCAAGGAGTTGGGCGTGGTGCCAACCACGTTTTACAAAAGGAACTGGCACAATATCAAGTTAACAAAAAAGAGAACAGAGAAGCGAGAGAATAGGTCCCCCTTTTTGGGGTTTGGTAACCAATTATAACAGTTGAGGGTTGTCCCAGGTCAAGCAATGCTAAAATGAGCGACGGGCCTTTAACACTTGTGGCCAACAGACCCAAACAGTCCCCCCCAGGGGTTCAGGAACTGCTTTTAACTCAGTAGACCATGAAATCATATTCCAGACTGCGCAGGGGAAAAAATAAAGAATGAAAAAAGAGCACAGACAGACATCTTTGGGCAAGTTGGGAGTGTCGCTGAAGATGGTCCTATGCATTCTTAATCATTTGGATCATGCACAAACGCAAAAACCATTGGTGGTTATCGGAAATACTGCCGTCATCGATTTGATGAGGAAGAGACGCTGAGAAATGGTCCTCGGCATTTCTTTTTTCGTAGCGTTCCTTACTTTCCGAACAAAGGTGCCGGAAATTAAACCCAAGCCGCTCATTATCGCCGTCTGACTGCGCCTCCATCTTCACCATATATTATTTATCATGCGGTGACGTTATGTCTATAAAAAGATACGACCTGGGACTTGGGGACGTGTTTCCATAACAGCATAATTTCAGAACCTTTGTACATAATTCATGAATGCTACATCGTTACAAAATATGTCCTCTGCATTTGACGCATGGCCATAGGGAAACACATCTGGGAACACGTGATGCTGGAGACCCCCCCCCCCCCCAAAAAAACCAACCAAAAAAAAAAAAAAAAACCCCCCCCCCCCCCCTTTTTTTTTTAAAACCCCTTTT
>CAAKHF010024520.1:21733-38632 GCA_901007745.1 Hippocampus kuda | reverse complement strand
AAAAAGGGGGGGGGGAGAGGGGGGGGGGGGAGACGGGAAAATGGAAAACAGGGTTGGCACCTCGAGCAGGTTTATTTGAGGCCGTGACGGTGAGCTCTTGAAAAAGCGAAGGCGTCTGAGGCCCGGGTCCACGGATGGGCGGAGAGGGGACAAAAGGGGTCGTGACAAGTAGACATGGCACTTCTAAGCCCCTTCGCTTCTTCTTTGCAGTGTGAGAGAGAAAGGAAGGAAAAATCGGATTATTGTACTCCCCGGATCCTGAAAATTCCGCGGGGCACAGTGAAGACAGTGCCTGGGAACAATTTGGCCAGCCATTATCTCGATCTGTTAAGGATGAGAACTGCCTGCCACGCTCCCGGGTCCGATGTTCCTTCATAAGAATGAAAAGAAGTGTTGTGCAAGCGCTTCGCTGCTCGCCCGCAATTTGCATTTTAATCTGTTGATTGAAGGTCGAGAAGAGAGGAGCTATTTTCAACTCAGATGTCATCGCAGGGCGTCCGAGCGTCGAGATAAGGCGAGAGGATCCCCGCGGTTGGACTCGAGCCGCTTCTGCTCCGCGAGGCGAGTAGCCAGATGAGGTGACTCGCATCGGATTAGGACGCCTCCCCGGTGAGGAGGCCCCGGGACACCATGTCTCCCGGCTGGCCAGGGAAGGCCTTCCCTGGAAGAGCTGGAAGAAGTGTCTTGGCAGAGGGAAGTCTGGGCTTCCCTGCTCAAGATGCTCGACCCGACCCTAAGCGGTAGAAAATGGATGGATACTTCTCAGATCAAGTCAAGTTGTACTGCCGCATGAGAGGCAAAGTGGAGAGTTTGAGCGCACAGCATGTGCTTGGTTGTGCTTGAATATGTTGTTTTGCTTTAGCTTTTGTTTCACTTGAGCTTACCCCAGAAGACCAGAAGTCCACCAAAACTTTCAGTCTCCATATTTCCTCCAATAATGCCTCTAACTGAACCAGAGTTTATGGCCTCATTTTGTCGAAGGGATATGAGTTCAAATCCTTATGCATTCAAATGTACTGACTTTGTCCAACGTTGTCCTTGTTTTTGAAAGTGGGGAGCAACTGTATTAAGCTAACCAAATCAATGTTTGCTTTTGTGTTTTGTTTTTTCCTGGTAGTCGCTTCCCAAAGCTCTGGCTCCAAAGTTTAAATCAGTCGCTCTCGGGTGGTAATGTCATGAGCCGCACGGGTCGATAGAAGTAAGAAAGAAAAGGTGTTCATTTTCGAAAATGTTGATGGACCGATCCCAAGGCAGACACAGAAAACACATTGGAAACGGCCACACGTGAAACTTAGCATGAAGACACATGAAGACTTGACACCTTCGACCAAGTCGTCTCAAACTGCAGCCAGCCTGGGAGGTCCCGAAAGTTCTATTTTGGTGAAAGAGACGAATGGAAATTTCTACCCTAGCACACACGATGCCAAACTATCCCGTCGGGAGTCACTACACGCAATGGCATTTATAGTCAAATTCAACTTCCTTTCCCAGGATGGGGCTAGGTGCCTCTGTTGCCCTTGGATGGCTCGTCTTCAAGTCCAACTTGGCAGAGAAATGACGACGCTTTGATGGTCTGCAAGTCAACCTGACTCGCTCCATAAATCCTGACTGGAAGGCTTTGAAAAAGAGCAACACTTCGAAAAAGGCAGGTACTGTGCACACGTGCCGCCAGACAGCATGTGCATGTGTGAGGTATCGCATGAAAAGGGCTGTCACACAAAAACACACATTCGGATGTCACAAGTGCAAACTTTTGAACGGTGACAGGCATTTAGGCATTTGTGATGTCCGGCGTTACCGGTAGGAGAACCGCTCAAGTTGCCGACACGTCGTAATACGCTCTCACATTCACACCCAGGGACAATTTAGAGTGGCCCGGCAACCTGCCATGCATGTTTTTGGAATGCGGGAGGAAACCGGCGTACCGAGAGAAAAGCCACGCAGGCACGTGGCGAACACAGAAAAGCCGCCGCGGGAATAAATTCCGCGCTTCCAGCCAGGCAACTGTTGTGCTAACCACCGTGCCGCCCTTATAAAATTGATTTGAATGCGAACTGAAAGAATCTGACTGAAAGAGCATTGGATTCTCTCAGCCGGTGTCCATCAAAATCAGGACTTTCACACCATAGTAAGCAAACAACATGGCCAAAAGTTGTTTGCTTATCACGCTATTATTTCAAAGAAATTCCTTGAAGTGTAAAGAAAAAATAATAATCTAGCCAGTGTTTGAGCATATGCAGCATGGAAAAACGTTCCGACTGAACATACTTGACCACAGCTGAGTTACATTTCCAATGCTGTATATTGTTGACTCTGAAAACATACAATAAGGGCGACTCGCCGCCATGTGTATGTGCAACATCGGGATAATTTACCACCGATGACGTGTCTGCTTGATCGAACGCATGTGGACGGACGGTCACAAAAGATTTTTTTTCAATTCGCTTCAAGCGGGGGCCCCTCGTGGCAGCTTTGGACCGGGGCCCGGCGTCGACTTCAACGGCGGCACAGCAGAAAATCAACAAACGCGGCGCTTTCATATCATTATTGAACGGAGACGTCCGCAACATCTGCCTTTGTTCAAAAGGTGCCGCAGACCTTGACTGGTGACGTGTATGGATTTTCAGTGCCGAGTAATTACTGCCATAGCTCATAAAATTGCACCATCATCAGCGATGACGCCTCTGGGGGACTGCAAATCAAAGTCACTCATTTAGTTGCCCTTTGCCGCAGTGCAATTCAACAGTGTCCGGCTCGGTTACGGGTCAGGTTGACCCATTGGAAGAAGAATCTTTTTGAGCGCAATTCCGGGGCCTCTGCTGTTCTCGCTGAATCTGCTCCTTCAGGGTTCCATCTCAAGGAAACGTGGTATTTCCTTGCACTGACATGCGCATGACGCTTTCTCATTGAGGCCACTTTTACCCGGAAATCAAGACCTGGATGGCAGCAAATTTCTGGAATGTCATTGAAAAGGAGAGAAGTGTTTGGTCCCAGGGGCCCTTGCACGTCCCGTCCTGCGGACTTGGCCCCCCCCTGGGCCTATTGGCTCGTTCTCTCAAGACAACAGTCTCGAACTTGGGTCTTAAACTGGACAGTGATTTTGAAGTGAAATTGGACCGGCAAATTGGTGCTAGCGTCTTTCAATCGGAGACAGCTGGCAAAATGAGTCAAGCCTCTCTTTTCTCTGGCGAGCACTTTGAAACAGTCATTCATGCCTTCGTCCCATCTCGGCTGAATGACCGAAAGATACTTGACTTTGAAGTCAGCCAATCCTCCATCAAGTGCCTCCAGTTGGTCCAGAATGCTGCCGCTCGCCTCTTGACTGGTATTCGTTTAAAGAGGGAGCACGTCACTCCTCCTCTGGCATCCCTTCACTGGCACATTTGAAGAGCCCCTGATTTGTTTTCCAATTTGGCAGTGTCCTCGCCCCACCTTCCCGCTTTGAGGTCCTCCACCCTTGCCCGGTGGCTCAGGTCTGCGGACCAGACACGATGGGAGTTACCAAGAACGAAGCGGAGGCTCCGAGGGGATGGAGCCTTTTCCGTTGCCGCTCCCTCTCGCTGGAATGAATGTTGGGCTGGCCCCCTCGCTGCCCAGCCTTCAAACACTTTTTATTCTTTGGCTTTTGACTCAGCATGAAACTAGATTTTCCCTTGGGCTGGTTTTGTCATTTCGACTGTCTTTCATCATAATTTATTTTTGTTGTTGTTGTATGAATTCTTTTTGCTCCATGTACAGCTCTTTGCATACAGCGGGGGTTTGTTTTAAAGTGCTCGAGAAATACACTTGAGTTTGCATCGACGTGTCCATCAATTTTCTGCGTCACTTGTTCTCATCGGGGTCCCGGCGGCCGTGCTGGAGCCGATCCCGCACACCTCGGCCAAGAGCTGGCGTACACTTTAATTCCCAACCACGAGGTGATCAGGCGCGCTGTAGAAAATGATCCAATCCCACTCATTGGTCGACAAATTGTTTCTTTTTGACACGTACTATAATATTTGCTCATCAATTTAGGCCAGCAGCATATTGGGCTCGAATTTGGTCGACGCTTTTCTTATCTTATCTTGTAACTTGGTTTCGTGCGAGTCTTGCCCCTTTGAGTCGCCTCCCATCCACCACGCGCCCTTTCTCTTTTTGGAAGCGCTACCGTGAGAGATCTGCGCCGGATGGACGACGGAGGCAATCCCAAGGGAAACATTTGGCACAATCCATCTTGTTATTAATTAATCCTCATATTTTCCGTGGTCAGCACGGACGGCCCCGAGTAGGGGCTGGGCCGTCCGTGATCAAACGGCGGTTATCCTATTGAGCGGTATTAGGGTGCAAACTGTGCACGTGTTCACATTTTGCTTGCAGGACAAGCGACTGTGACGCCAACATTTCTCAGCATCTGACTCACGGAATCTGTTCCTTTTCTCCTATCGTGGCTGAGGTTGTCGTGATGTTTATTGCTTGATATTAAGTTTCGACAAGCTCGAAACCAAAGTCCAAGACCCGAGAGAGAACTTGGGGTGAAGCCGTTGAAGTATTTGGCTGCGATTCGGAGGGCTGTTCCAGAGCTGCAATCCACTGATTTTATTGAGTTCATTGAATTGTTTTCAATTGCTGAAATTCACAAGTTAATGACTTAATGCTGACAAGTTGCTCTTGGCCAAAGACGTTCCCCGGGGCGAAGGAGAATGCCGAACCATCTCTCCATTGTCCTCTAAGCGACACGACTGACCTCAATTTAACATTGACAAGCCAAATTCCCCCCCCCCCACAAAGCTCTAAAATATCGCTCCCCCATCTCTCAGCTTGGAAGCGATCCCGTTATTTCATGCCAGACCTGTGAAATGAAGTTTGAGATCGCTTCATCTTCCTGCTCTGTCCTCCTAGTTGCACTTTGGAGACACATTGCTCATTGCTCTCGTGCTCTCCTGTCCTCTTTGCTACTTGTCACGTTGTTATCCACTGGATGTCATCCACACATAGACAAAGTCCAACAATACAAAGGGACTGTCCAAGTTTGGTCCGAGTCCAGAAGAGATCCAGACCCGAAGACAGAACAAATGCCCTTTTCACGACCACGGAATGAGAGAAATTTCCTTGCGCTCTTCTTAGATGGCATGGAACCTTTTGCTTGCTTCAGCGTGTGTGCAGATGAACGAGCAGAGCATTTTCAAAAGCAATGTTGCTTTGTTCAGGGTGTTTGGCTTCAGGGGAGCGACGAGAGGGAGACTGGGCACCGGGGAAGCGGCAAACTGCACCGAGCTGTCAGAGGCGGCTGCAAAAGAGCGCCAAAGTCGAACCGATGAACCGGAAGGCGTCGCTGGGGCGGCGTTTGCTGTCCCCGATTCGCTCGTGGTCAGGCATGCCAATCGGATGGCTATTTTGTTCATCTGGGAAACGTTATTCAGGTGGACGTTAATTTTCAGGAGATTAAACCGTCGTTGGACTCGGGTGGGTTGATAAAACTATTTTGCCAGTCAAATGCAAAAGCGTCAAAGTCACATCCATTATCCGGATGTCCAAAGTTTTTCATGGGAATTTGTGTGTGCGCGCTTGTGTGTGTGTGTGTGTGTGTGCGTGTCTCACATCTGGCCTCTGTAAAATCTGGTGACCACACGGAAAAAAAAAATCCATCTTATACAAAACTTTATCTCCCAACATTTGTTTTAGTTTTTCATGCTACATTTTGTCAAGTGGGGAAATTGCATGACTGCGGCGACAGGACTTGGGCAAGCAGGAGCTGAGACCGTATGTTTACGTAACCACAAAGTCAAAGGACAGCGCCATAAAAATACACAGCCAAAGATTATGGCACTCGTTTCTCTTCGCAAAGGGTTTGTTTAAAACCAGCTAATTGCGTTTCACTGACAACATCAACTCTCGCGACCAAGCGGGGGGAAAGCGGCCACAGACTGCGGCGGAATGTTTTAGCCTCGTTCACGCGATCGTCGCGCACACACCGAGGGTGACGCCGATTTAAAGCAGCGTCTGCTTTCCGGAGAGACCAAAGAAGGGTCGCCTATCAAGTAAAAGCCACATCCGTTGCTGAAATGGGCTTTTATGGACAAGGCAGGTTGTGTCGTGACACATCAAATGAAAGCGCCTCCCAACATCAGAACACGCTGGTCAACTGGGCACAATCTGCCGGTGTGAAATTCAGCAACCCAGCCGAGGCTATAGGCAGCATCTGACTCGCCATTTGATGCTTTCATCACGTCTTAAAGGAGGCAGTCCAGAGTTCCCAGGTGCCTTGATAAAAGGTCTCGCATGAAAATACTCAAAGGATCAAGGATGACAGTCGTTCCATTTCTTTCTATCGGCCCGAATCACAAACAGTCTCAAAGAGCTTCACGTGTCCGCAGTTGACAAGTATTCGCGACATCCCCTGGGACAGGCTGCGCAACCCCGCGCGACCTTTGTGAGGATGAGCGGATAGGGAAAATGAATGAACGAATCTTGCTGCATGCGGAGGATGCGCCAGTGGTCCGACGCTTCATGGGCGCCTTCACGGGCGCCGGTGACATTGTGGCGCTTGCATTAAGTCCAGCTTGGAAATGACAAATGTTGGCCTGCCTGCCTGCCTGCCTGCCAAGTCGAGGGCAGAGAAACGCTTTGTGGTTGTAAATGACACACATTTTGCCAAATGACATCACAAATCACTGAATTCAGAAGGGCTCGCTCGGAGACACATTGGCGGAAATAGATAAAACATTTCCTCGCTTGATTCATTTCATACTCGACGGGTGGGCGGGCAAGCCGGATGCCCAACGATTTGGAGACAACACATTAAAAAATAAATAAATAAATAAATAAATAACGCACCCTCCTCCCCTTGGGAGATTTCTTGAATTTCATTTATTTGTTGCAGC
Organism: Hippocampus kuda; assembly: GCA_901007745.1. NCBI lineage: Eukaryota > Metazoa > Chordata > Actinopteri > Syngnathiformes > Syngnathidae > Hippocampus > Hippocampus kuda. Next base: position 31,772 of record CAAKHF010024520.1, on the reverse strand, counting down.
AGAGAATAAACCCCACATTGGGCAGCATGCCCACAGAGCAGTTCATCTTTCTTTACATCGCAAAAAAAAAAAAAGTACACATTGACATCCGGGTGGATTCTTGTTGAGGTTGCAGCCAAGTCCGATGCTACTCTGTCAAAATACACTCAAGGAAATTGCATGCGGCGCACGTGTGCCGTGGTCAGTTTGAGGAGATTTTACGACGGTTGAGATGAATGCGTTCTTGCAAAAAAAAAAAAAAGAAAATAGACCCGAACAGAATGTCTTCAACAGCATTCCCGTCACAATTTCTCACTTCCTAAGATCTCCGCTCCCGCCCTTAAAATAGCCTCTGAATCATTCCGTGGCGGCCGCACCATGTTTACACTTTGCCTTCTTCCTGACTGGAATATTGTACCTTACTTCACACCAAGCGCTCAAAAATGTTCCGATACATTCAACAAGAGAAACCCGAACGCTGGCTTTGAGTGGATTTGAGTGGAGCGTGTTGGAGCGTGGCTCGTGTTCTGTTTTCTCTAGGCTAAAAATAAACGCGCGGCGTTCAAACCTTACCGGAGGAAGGTGGAAGAGCAGCGCTTGTGGTTTCCATTCCAAATCAAGACGACGGGTATGTCGTTGCATCATAAGTCGGCTTTTTCTGACACGGCGCTTTTGAATTCGAAGCCGTTACAGGGCAAATCTTCGGGTGTCCTGACACTTTAGTGCCTAAAGTGTATTTTCTTTCATTGTCTTGAATGTTCATGAGTGAGGGCAGGATGGAGCGGGATATCGACAGGCGGATCGGCGCCGCGTCTGCTGTGATGCGGACGTTGTATGCGTCTGGCGTGGTGAAGCAGGAGCTGAGCCAAAAGGGGAAGCTCTCATTGACCGGTCCTTGTCCGTTCCAGCCCTCACCTTCGTGACCGAAAGAACGAGATCCCGAAATGAGTTTCCTCCCAAGGGTGGATTGAAACCCGGACTTTGACTTGGCCGCTCCAAAACCATCTCCTCGTGTCGACGTTCGCGTGGGGTTCATCATAACCTTGTTGTCTTTTCTTCAACTCGTCGATGGCGTCGCCGCCCTCGCGTCTCCCAAGCGTGGCTTTGAGAGACGCGGCCTCTAATCGAAGCAGCCGAGCGGCGCTCGGAGGCTATTCCGCCGTGGTGTCTTTCACCTTCACACGCAGCGCTTTGACTGTGTGTTGGACGAGGCGTCGTTTGTTTCACGCAAAGCAAATTCAGGGCTGACGCTGTTGATTGGAAAACAAGCTCGGGAAGAGAGGAACCAAGCGTGGGGGCTTGCTTGCCTGGACTTGAAAGGCCATAAAAGTTGATTCATTTGCGCGGGTTTTGCGGTGGCAGCCGAGCCTTTTTACAAGCCGACAACTGCAGGGAACGCCATCCACCAAAATACCCTCCCATTTTAAATTTAGAAACTGCAGAATGAATAACCTCAAGAGTTATGTGGCTAATTGTCATTTTATGCATGTACTGACGAGGTTTTTCATTTGACAAATTGGACCACTTAGCACATGAAACGATAGCCCAGGTAACCAAATCGTGTGGTTTGCAAGTTTGATGCTAAAATACGAGCCGCTCGATGAATCGGGCGTAGCCCGGGGTTGCCGTTTGGTCCATATCCTTGTAAATGTCGACCACAATGATTCAGCGCCACTAAAAAGAAGAAAGCCCTCTACGCATGACTCCGTTCACGGCGATGCGATTGCCCCTCAAAGGCTGAGAAACGAATTCAAGTAGTGAGCAACATAGAGCAACAGGTAGCGAGAGGCCTTGCCTTCTTTTCGTCTCGACTGTCGAGGTGATCCACAAATACAAGCGAGATGTGTGTGAGAGCTTGTAAGACTGCCTCAGCATGCAGAGGTTGTTCCATGCCATGCTAAAACCCTCACAACAAAAAGTTTGTTTGGATTTTCGACTCGTGTCTTGGGTGTGGCATATGCACATCCGGAGAACCCTTTGCCACAAAACGGTGGTCTGCTTGTTGTTCCTCTAAAGCTCTCTACAGCGGTACCAAACTCTCAAGTCCTTGCTGCATGTGTGGGCATGGAGTGCCCCGGCCGGAGCCTGGTGTCCCGCCTGCTTCCCTCCAGTGGCCTTGATGACCCTGCTCTGCCTGGCATCTCTGCCCCATCCTGCAGGCCGTGCCCAGTGACTCATTTGAGCCGGCGGGAGGCCCAGACGTTCGACCCCGGCTGTCCCCCAGACTTGTTTTGTCGAGCCCTTTGGGTCTGACGCCCCAACCATGCCCTGGAGACTTCTTTCCTGTCCGCCCTGCACTGGGCTTGCCCACCAGGACCGCTTTTGTTGGACCTCACCTCACAACGTCCGTTCTTTCCCGGTTCCTAGCACCAGATCACCGACCGGCCTTCTCCACGCACCCTTTTGTTGGTGAACGTGGCCCAGTGTCGCCGTGAACCCACATGGAGGTCATGGAAGGTGACCGCAGTTTGGCACCTTGGCACTGAATTTGAATCCGACTTTTTAGAAACTTGTCTTTCTTTCAATCGAGGGGAGAAACATCCCACCTCGGCTGATTGCTCCGCGTATGAGCCTTCGGCCTTGCTTGTGTGGTTTGTTGATTGGAATAAGAAAGGGCCCTATTCGTCTTTCTCCGTGCTGCGAACTGCGAAATAGAAAGAAGAGAAGAACGGGAAGTGCTCTGCCTTCCTACGTTTGCCGGAAAAGTCAAGCCGACCATTGTTCAATGACTCAACATGTCTTGCTGGTACCTGAGACTAAAACCTGTGCGATTGTATTGTCTGAAAGGCAGATTTTCAGATTCACAGTGATGTTGCGCGGAGTCGCGTTTGCATGTGTGCTCCCTTGTTCGCTAACATGCATACCCAAATTCCATTCAAACCATGAACTCCATAGACGGGGGCGTGACTGTACCACAGTTCTGAAGTTCAAAGAGCGTTTCCTCTAAACGACAGTTTTTCCTCCACCCTTAATGCCTGCTTTCTTTTTTTTTTTCACATCCCCTTCCTTTTGAAATCACCCAGCCTCCACAGCGGTTCTCCAACTCAAACAAATCTGCACAGATAGTTGGCTGGTGCCCTGTAACCGGAGCACACAACCCCGGTTGAATTGCGAGAAAAAAAAACACTTGTATTGCCGTGTGGCTTTTGATGTCACGCTTTTAAGCGCGGATGTTTTACAGCGTTCCCCCAGAAGGGCACGCATTCAAGGCAACTCGTGAGGCAAGCAACGGGGCTCACTGAGCAAGTACTTGAATGCGGCGTGTTGTTCGACAATGAAACGAGACTGAAGCGTTGCGATGAAGCCGAAAGCCATCGCAACAGGTGTCGGCTCCTTGCGTGCCTGGGTTACAACTCTTCTGGGCCGGAGCTGGGGCGCCTGTTTGGATGCTCGCCTTTCTGCGTCATGTTCAACTCAATATGATTCGATGCGTGGTCCACCTTTTGCCGCAAGTCATCTCGGATGAAGCTTCAACTCACCCGTGAGCCTCAACAGCATCAGAATGAAGAGCAGATGCGCTTTGCCATGATTTCCCTTGACTGCGCATTTCAAAAGGAGGTATCTCACCATGCCTGGAACTGGTTTCCGTCATGTTTCGTCATGTGACCAACAGGTGGCACTGTAGGGCTCTCCCTGCAGCTGCACACCTGTTGGTCATTGTCTCGTTTATGCTTTAAAAGGACTCCCGGCACGACCACTCGGTGTCGGCTCATTGTTTGTTTGTTTGCTGCTGTCAGGTTTGTTTCGGTTTTCGCTTTAGTCCTGATTTTTGTTTGCTCCTTTGGATTTGTTTTCTTCTTAGCACTTTGGTTTCTGTGTTTTATCAATACACCTCGTCAAGTGCACCCCGCTCCTCTCTCTTGCCAGCTTTTTTGGGGTCCGCCACCACCTCGCCATGTGACAGTTTCACAGTTGAAACTGATCCACTGACGCAATTGTAGACAACAACTTTCACTGTTGGTCTTCATCATGTTTTAAAATATATGATATGAATCGAGACAAACCTTCCAAATTGCCCCCAGGTGCGAGCGCGGATGGTTGTTCGTCTCTGTGCGCCCTGCGATTGGCTGGCCGGCAGCTCAGGGTGTTCCCCCGCCGACTGCCCGAAGACAGCTGGGAAAGGTTTCCCGGCATGCCCGCGAGCCTGGTGAGGATAAAGCGCATCAGAAACTGGATGGCCGGATCGAGACATTTGGTGAGGTATGTGGCAGCCGGTGGACGTCTCTCCTGCGTTTCTTAATTCAAAAGTAGCCCCTGTGCGAAATTCGGCGCCTCCGCCGCCGCCATTGCTCTTGACCTCGTTGCTCAGCTGCTGGACTGCCCACAGCGCCTTCAGGCCAAACGTTACTTTTGAGTGAGTGCAGAAGTATTTTGCGTGCGTGACACGGGGCGGCGTTTGTGAATGAAGAAAAAAGGGCGCACCCATGTTGCGATTTCAGCCAGGCCGGTGAAAAAAAGTGGAGTGATCGTCAACATTGGAAAAATCCAAACGCCGACACCATATATAGGTCTCGTCCAATAGGGTGAAGCCCTTAATCCCCAGAAAAAAACAGAGAGAACTCCCTTTCCAAATCACATTCTTTCCTGAATGGAGCGCTGCCCCAAATCGGGCTTGAATAACGTGGGTGGGAAGAGAGTCGTGTTCTCCTCTTCAGCGGCAGCCGCGCTCACTGCAAAACACATCAAACTCTTTGCTTTCCTCTTGATCCACCAATCGCATGATCCAGCAGGAAAATGGCGGCTCACGGTTGACCCGCAGCTCGGCCCCTTTCCACCTGGCCCACCTTTGTGTTATGGCTCCATCCGATGAGCAGCCTCAAACACCGTTTGGAGGCTAACGTTCACAAAATGTCAACCGTAAGCTGACCTCCTCCGTAGGGGAATTCTGACCTTGAGCGTCCGTGCCGAAGTCGGGGTGCCGCGTTCGGGGCGAGTCTGACTGACTGAATTCATGAGTCACATCCAAACAAACCGAACAAGTGGATCTCTATCTTCCCCGGTAATGCAGATGCCTCGTCCGTTGCCAGGACTATTACAGCGGCGAGCATGTTCTCACAGACCAAACACGAACATGTGTTCATGACGCAGCGCTCTTTCAAAGCCATGCCAAAATCAATTTCCATTCAAGGTCCGTGTGGAATCGTATCCCAGCATCCCACGGAGAGGAGTTTCGTGTGTTTTGGAGGGCAAATCCATTCAGCCTCCATTTCTACAGCCACAACGGTACACACCGCACACAGTCCTCGGATGCGGCGGGTTGAAGGTCGGGAGGCTGGCGAAAGAAACGCAGCGAGCTAAGCTCCGAATTGATCAAGTGAGACCAAGATTCCCACCAAAGTAGGTGGGACTCGACAGCGACGTGAGTCACGGCAAAATAAAGAAGACACCAAGCGGTCCACCGAAACGCAACAGCCAACCCTTCTTTTGGAACATCAATTTCACTCCGGGCGCTAACAAGCTCGCTCTGAGATTTCGAGAGGTACGGAATGTGCTCAGAACTTGACCTTTTGAACACTGCAAAGTAAACAGCGAACACTCGTTCCAAAGCTCAATGGAAAAGTTGGACATTGGACAACAGCTCTGGGAGCTCAGTGGAAGCCTGAGAGTGGGCGATGGCTCGCTTTCTTTTTTCTGCTTTGCTCATCTCCATTTTCTCCCCACGGCGAGCCTGGAAGCACGTCGGCTTGTCTCAACTCTGTCTGAGGAGGTCACTTGGCAAGTTGGCTGAGTAAAACAGCAAAGGCATTCGGAGACTGACAGCGTGAACAACTTGAAAATCAGCAAGCGGCGATGACTGGGCCTCGCACCACAATTTTAGGACCAGTCCTTGTCATGATGTTCAACTTCTAAGGCCAACCAGTCAGAGACTGAGAACTTTTACTGTGTTACTGCAAAGAGCCACATCATACACACGGGCACACATTAAACATCACCCCATCCCTTCTTCTCACACACACACACACACACACACAAAGAGAGAGAGAGAGAGAGAGAGAGAGAGAGAGAGAGAGAGAGAGAGAGAGAGAGAGAGACCTCTTCTCAGCCACATTGATTGTAAATGTCACACAGCGACATGATAATGACAGAAATGGACTTCTACAGGAACAAGACCGCAGGCCAGTCATTTCCAACATTGAATATTGCGCTCACTGTCCCACGCACACCAACTCTCAGTTCAACCGAGTCCAAAAACCAAAGGATCATGTTTTTCTCTTCCTATGCATGTCGCTTAGCGCCTTCGTGCGGGGACTTCTCTCGAACAAAGCTCTTCCAATCTGGCTTGCATTCCCTTGTTGCCACTCGAAGAGGGCACTGTCTGCGTGAGAGCTGCAGCGGTGACTGACCACTTAGGGCAGCTTGACAAGGGCGAGCTTTTTTCACCAAAGATGGACTTTTGAAGCGACCGACCACCCGTTAGCCCAATGAAAAGCTGTTCTCCATTGCATTTTCCGTGCGACCGTTTACCGTTTTATTTGATTTTTTTGGTTTTCTCTTTCTGTACTTGTTATAAATGGACTCGTGTCTGCAGTGAAGAATTTTTGTATGATTGACCCGCTTCCAAGAGGGCCTTGGCACTGCCCGCGGCTCGAGTCCAATTAACGCTCCGTGACGTATGAAAGAAAGGAAGGGCCCAGAAAGTACAGCTGCATCGTGTTCCAGCTTGGTTTTTTTTTGTTGTTTTTTGGTTTGTTTTCTGCTGGCTGTCCCGATTTGTTTCTTATCGGAACATTTCAAAACAAAACGTTCTGTTGACACTCAGTCAGAATTCAGTCAGTCCAAGAACTGTGGCCGTCCCAAGCAGAAGTGCAAAGCTAGGCCATATTTTGAATGCCACGAGACCGCAGGACACTGGGAAGTTGCCCCCCCCCCCCCCCCCCACCCACCCACCCCCTGTTATTGGCTGCCATAAGCCTTGTCACAACCCTGACGGGAAACTGTTTGTTTTCCAGTGCGGAGAAAGAACGGCACAAGCCATGTCGTTGCAAAGAGCGACGCGCGGCGTGGCTAACGGTGTCGCAGGGCAGGAGGAAACCGGGCCAGCTTTCTCAAGAACCGAATGTGGCATTCCAACGTCTCTTTCAGTCGTCTGTCTTTCAAGAAAAGACCGAGTCTCAGAAGAAAGACATCGGCGGGAGTGTGCAGAAACGCAACTCAACCGAACCCTAAACTACTAAACCTTAACCCAAACAAATGAGACGACGGACGTGACAGTGAGTTGTCATTTTGAATTCTATTCCGAGCATCCGTCTCTCAGGAGTCGATTCGGAGCAATTCAATTCTGAAGCCGAGCACTCAAGCCAAAGCTTTTCCCTCAAGGTAGACACGGACTTCCAAGTGGTTCTTTAATATCTTTTCAATCCTGTTTTTCAAGAAAAGACTTGACTTTCCCACTAAGGATTACAACTGAGAATATGGGCGTGACATTGTATATGCCATGTTTTTTCATTTCAAACATCTGTCTTTCGAGGGTTTTCAGAACAAAGAAGCCAGCCTAAGCCTCAACCCAAATCAGAGCAGCTTTCCAAGAAGGTGGACTTGGAGTTCCGCTGTTCATTCATTTCCTTTCGAACATCTGTCTTTCCAGAAAAGATTTAGTTTCAGAATAAAGCCGCTCGAATGAAAGAAGCAGTATTTAAAAACGGAATGGACCCGAACCCACCCACCCATCCATCCATTTTCTGTACCGCTTCTCCTACTGGCGGGGGTGCACCCTCAAGAGTTCGCCTGCCAGTTGCAGAAGTGACCCGAACCCAAATCAGCCAACGTTCTGACAACGTAATCAAATAAGATGGAAGGAAAATATGAAGGGGGAAAGGGGGGGGGGCGAGCATCAGCCCCATGCACAATTAACCCTTCAACGGCTAACACGACCCCAAAGCGCAAACCTTGAAACTGTTTGAAACTGCAGATGAACCGGTGCTTGCAGAAAATAGTTTCCCCTCATTTCTCCGTTTCGTGCAGGAGGAATTTGCGTCAGATTTGTTTTGGCCGCTCCGTTCTCCTCGCTGTGTTTTGACACAGCGGCTCAAGCTGCGCACTGCCCCGATGTTTCTTGAACTTCACACTGTTGTCTTTGTTGGGCTTTCCCACCGTGCCTGTTTTCGATAAAGCCGCCCGCCGTCCGCCGCTTTGCGCTTGCTGCGCTCGCACAGGTTTTATGATGACGTGTTTCAGAGGCAAGCCCCATCCTTCCTTTCTCAGCCGGTGTTGCGCACGTCATCTGTTTTCATTTTTTGCTTTTGCTTCCTGCTCCATCTTCTTTTTTTATTTTTTTTGGGAGTCTGTTCTTTATCTCTCTTTCGGGGCGTCTTCATCAGATGCCGCCTGGGGTGAGCGCAAAAACACACAGGTTAGGCCGTGCTTCTTCTGGGAGTGGATGTGGGGGAAGGGGGAGAAGAGCATGAGTCATTCTGTTTTCCGTACGGGATGATGATGTCATCCTCCGATGTTGTTGAAAAGTTACCTGATTTGAGGCATTCATCCAACTGTCGTGGGTTGGCTCCCGTAAAGTTTGCTTGTTGGTTGGAAAGGAAGAACGGCAGGCGGAAAAAGGCCGTGCCATTGGGTTGTCGCATCCGAGCAGGAGGATTTCGAGAGGCTGGCGCCGGATTCGTGTCCAAGAGTGAGCCCATTCCAGGGTCAAAGGTCATCCGACATACCTGGCGTGCGTATGGGCCACGCATGAGTTGCTCAACGGCAGCTGTGTTTACGTTCAGAGAGGAAGAACGGGACAAAGTCTTGCCGCCGTGCCCTCCTCGTCACTTTGGCTTTCATCTCACCCCCATGCCGAGTGTTCCAGAACGACGCTGGCTGAAATGTTTTAACCCTGCGTTGCGCCTTGAAGGGTTCCACGTTCGAGGTGATGAAAGGGAGCATCGCCCCTCCGGTCTCCAGACTCCTTGCCTCCTTCCCTTTGAAACACCCGCAGGCGGAAGTGGCATCGCTCGCTCAGTTCACGCTCGTTTTCGCCAGATTTGAAGTGGCGCAGCGATGAGCCGATAGGCCGCTCGATAAATAAACAGCGAGGCAGTCGGAAACGCGCTGTCGGGCGATGGCATCGCTTTATGCCGTCGTACTTCCTGCATTGTCGGAAAACGAGCCTTTTGGTGCGATGAGAAGATGCTGGTTTCTTCGGGGTGGGGTTGCCGTGCACGTCCTCTCCCTCCCTTTGCCTTCGTTGGCTCGCTCATGAATTCTTTACTTCTGTCATTTGAAGAAGGCAGACTGGACACAGAGTCCATTTTTGTCCAATCAAGGGTCAATGTCCGTTGGGCTGTGGAAGAACCGTTCAGCCAGATGGCAGATGAACTTATGAAAAGCGCTTTCATATTTCACTGGACAAAATACGTTTGACTCGCCTCCCGCGTCTGGTTTATGTAAGATGGTCGACTGTGATAACGTACGCTCCCTATAGCCGTGTTCGGTCTTGTGCACACAAACACGCCTGTGAAGCCGCTTTTCAATATGAAGCGCTTTCAGCGATCCCCCTCCCCTATTTCTTAGCAAAACAATCTTCCGGGGAGGGGAAAAAGGAATCCGTGTCGTCGCTTCTACGTGGCGGCTCATCAACGAATCCATTCGGTTTGCGGGCGCCAGAGGGGAAAAGGCTGCTCGCTGGATCAGCATGCTCAAGTTCTTTGGAATCAGGGAATCAGAACCCTTCCCAAATGTCTTGATGAGGAAATAGAAGCGAGACCAGCGAGGTCAGCTGCCGGTTTTGCGCTTGGCACGCTTCAATGCGTATTCATTGTGCTCGCCAGAGAAGCTACGAGCAGGAGGACTTTCCGACCCATGCGCAGTCTCTCAAATGGAGCGACCGTCCTCCAGCGCGCGGCAGCAAAAGACACGTTTGGGAAAGGGAGACGGACGGCCTGTCGCTCGTATCGTGATTTTCTACCTCGCCTACTCAAAGCGCTGATGGTGCAGCATCAGGAGCCACTGGGGGTTCAGTGTGTTGCGTAAGAACACTTGGTCAAGGTCACAATGGATTGAGCGCCCAACCATTCGACCACTGATCCACCCCCGCCCCCCCCCCACCCCAAAAAAAAAGGAAAGGCCT
>CAAKHF010024520.1:6235-18396 GCA_901007745.1 Hippocampus kuda | reverse complement strand
AGGAGCCCCCCCCCCCCCCCCCCCCCCCCCCGCCCCATGCTGGCGGGACGGCCGAATATTGCAAAAGCGGAGCCCAACTTATGCAGGACAACAATCTCCTCCAAGCGCCTGGAAAGTGAAAAGAAATGTCTTCTGGATTTGACAGGCCACAGAGAAGAGGGTTGTTATCCACCTGTCCAGATCTGAAAAAGAAATATTTGCCCGGCACATTCAATTGAGGCTTAAACATTCTTGGCCGTGGTCCACTGAATGCCACGCCCGCACAACGGCCAGCCGTCAATCAAATCTGCCCGTTCTACGACGTGCAAAAATCGGAGTCTCTTTCTTGCGTCTCACATCTCATCAGCGTCTCTCCATCTCCCACCGGGTTTTTGCGAGACGACGAGGAGGTGCTGGAAAGCAGCCTCACCGGTACGAAGCCCCGAGCCAACGCGCCGACTGTCAATTTTTTTTCAAATCGCTTTGATCTGGCACTTGGGGCCACATTCAGGGTCTGTTTTGGACTTTCTCGTTGCAGCTCTTTCACGATGGCTTTTTATGGCATGAATCATTCACGTCACAGTCACGGGTAGTGATGTGGTCAACTCGCTGGCTCGGGGTGCAGGCAGCGTGGGATCAAACCCCGCTCAGTGACGTGTGAAAATCAAAAGAAAGACTTCAAAGACGTCGTCGTTCATTTATCATCCGACTTTTCTCCAGGTGTCTTGTAAACAAGCCAATTTTTGCCAGTGACCCCAAGGATGCGTGGATGAGTGTGTGTGTCATTTTCAACCCCTCACTCAGGCTTGTATTTTCCCTCGTTGGGGGGTGTGTGTGTGTGTGGGGGGGGGGGGGTGAACTTGATCACTGAGCTGCCGAACTACACCCGGAGCACGTCACACTTGATTTGCGGGCAGGCACTCAAAAGGATTTGCACACACGTGATTTAAAGCATCCCTTCTCCCCGGAGTCTCTTCATCTCGTATGACTTCAACTCGGAGATTTCGGACTTCCGTGGCCAGAAAGCGAGCCGTTTCCTTCCTCCGGATGTGCTGAACTTTGATTGTAGAGGAAACCAGGCATGATCATCGGCGTAGGTGTGGAGGAGAGCGTCACCGTATCATCATCAGAGTCAACAGAATGATACCGGGTCTTCTTTTCTTGTTTTTGTTTTGTTTGTTTTTGCTGTGTTGATGGTTCAGTGGTTTTGATCGCATGTCCATTCTTGTGGTGATTATTCCGTGATTGCCTTAAGTTGCCCTTGCCCTGCTGACTCACTCCACGAAATCCTGTTTCACATGTTTGATTGTTTTCGAGGCTTGCGTTGAGAGTCTGACGTTACCTTTTGTTGCCACGGGACTCGGCGTGAGCAACGCGCCGGCTTTCACGAGCGCAAAAAAAAACTGGCACGGCCGTCGGCTTTGTCCAGATGTGGGGGGAAATTTACATTTGAGAACTTGAGCACAAACGACTCGCTGCCAAGGCGCAATTAAGAGAGCGGCTTTTTTTCCGGACGGAGAAGAAAAACATTTTGTTTGACTTTGCGAGGTGAGCTGCGACCCTGTTTGAATATTGTGATGAATGATTCAAACGAGCCGCGTTGCTTTCAAAGGAGGACACGTGCTCTCAATTGGCTGGTGTGTTTTGAGAAGGCCAAGCTCAAGAAAAGTCCTTGGTCCAGAATGCCCAGCGTTCCCTCGATTGACAATCTGGCTTCAAGGGGCGGGAACCCTTTTCATTCTTTTTTTTTTGTGCGATACTGCCGCCGGCGTGCCAGCTTTTCAGACTGCCGTTACAAAAGCAGGCAACGCCTTCAAGAAATGCCAGAAAGCTTTTCATTCCCACCCCAAACAAGCGCATGATACGGCCCAGCGTGTCAACAGAGAGGTGATCAATTCTTTCCTGGACGGCGTATACGTGCCCGCGCACCCGATGAAGGGTGGACTCGGATCAGTGACGCTGACTGTTGGATTGCAAGGGGGGGGGGCATTAACATGATCGAGAGGCTCTTTGAAAAGATTGGCCAAAGCTCGTCTTGATTGATTGCGCTCAAACGTCAGGAGAAAACGTTTGGGATCGGGACAGTCAAAACATCTCCTCGTGATTACAGGAGAACGAGAGAGAGAGACGGCAAAATAAGGAGCGCGCCTGCCTGCCTATACGCTGCAGAAGAGCTTGAGTCATGGATGGCTTGCCCTAGAAAGAAAACCGCTTCAACACAAAAGTCGTGTCTTGAGGGACTTGGATTCCATTCTGGACCTTTGCTTTTAGTGATTATTTGAAGCCAGGGTAGCCTGACCGCAGGCGAGATTGCCCAACGCAGGTTCATGTCATGTTGGGCTCGGGGCCATTTTTGTGCTTCACCGCCACATATTGAGCACTTGCCCGATATCAAGTAAGCCTCAGCATGCTGTGCTGTGTCCAGCTAGCTATTCATACATATATATAAATACATATGTATTAGTGCATATCTATGCAATAACTGCAAACTCGTATGTATTTTTTGTAGTAAGAGCTCACATGTGGCATTTTGACTGGTTGTCATGTCTGCGCTCTCCCAAGGCCATTCCCTTGTGATCTGAATTTGAAATCTCAGCCAAAGTATTTGCCAACGTATGCAAACTCGTTTTAGAACTCATGACAGATTTCTTCTTTTTTTTTTTTCCCAGGCTCGCTTGCAATGGACCTCCCGCTAGCCGCCGGTCACTCAGTGGAGCGCAAACCTCCGCCAAGGTCGAACACCTGCGTTTGGTCCAAGGTGTCCTTTGCGACCGCGCGCTTTTATCCTCGCTCGCGCACGGAAGCACCCACCGACTCTTGCTCCCCCCGCCCCCCCTGCACTCAAACGAACCTTTTGTTTCCCATCGAGTCCGTGGGAGCAACGCAAAGGGCGGAGCGGGTGTCATTTTCCGCCAGCTCTCACGTTGCAATTTGTTTCCGCTCGTGGGCGCGTTCCTCTTGAAAAGGTGAGGTGTGGTCCGCTGCATTTTCTTGCTTGATTGTTTGGCATTTTGCGAGTGACCGTGTCCATCCGTCAAGTGTGAAATAACACCACCCGGCGCATCTTTTGCAAGCTGCCCTTTTGTTTGGGGGGATTCGCATGAGGCGCTCTTGGCGAAACGTCGACGGAAGCTGTGGCGTTTGGACGATGACGTCATGACGTCGCTCCAACTTGGCTCGTTGCCGATGGAAATCCAAACACGTTCTTCCTCAGAACGTGTTCGGCACCATCTAAGCCTTGCCTTTGTTTTGGGGGGAAATAAAGTATCAGAGGGCCGGAATGTCTGTGAACCCAAAGAAATGCACGATTGCCTCACATCATGCATACACAACAAATTGATGACGAACTAGTTTTTGAATCACAGGCCAGTTAAAACTTTTTTTTTTTAAATGGGGCATCGGTAGAACACTCGAAATGCTCAAAATGCTCGCAATATCTCTACATTTTTGAACATAAAGGCAAATGGAATGGTGGAATTTCCGCAAGAAACGTGGAGTCGATGCCCCGACGCTTCGGGCAGCCACATCAAACGATGTGGCCGGCCGGATGTGGGCCTTGAGTTGGACGCCTGTGTTCTAAGTCCTTGGCATATTTGGAGATATTTTGCTGATTTCTATTGGGGAAAATTTGGGGAGAGATTTCAGTCGTCTCCCAAGTCTGCTACGCCTCCTCCGCTGAAGCGCCAGCATGCAAAAAGAAGGCAATGGAACGGTCGACCGATCCGGCATCCGTCATTCCCGCTTGATGTTGCGTCTGTTTGAACGAGTCGAAAGATTTCGGAAAACATTGTGAGCCGTGTAACATCCAGTTGGATCGACGTTTGCACGTCTGTGGTATGTCTCCGCCGACGACAGGACCTTGACAAGACGAACCTCGCCAATGACATTCTCGCATGTCGGGTCCACCCACACACGGATAAAAATCACCCGAAAAATCGACAAGACAAATAATCCGTGTCGGGCTACGCTAACAGCGACGAGCTGAAAGACTGTTACAAATGTATTTTCAAGGTTCTCTTCTTCCGTCCTTTGAATTTGATCACCAGAAAGGCCATCTTTCACCCTTCATTTGTTTTCACTCCCCCGCCCCCGCCCCCCTCGGCATTCCCGCCTCACTTTCCCTTTCTGGGTTCCAATTCATTAAACATTGTTGGCATGGCCACAACTGTCTTTTCCGCGGCTGTACCGTGAATCACAGCCGTCCTTCTTTTCTCCCCCCCCGGCGGCAGCATGCGGACAAGCATCTGGACGAGCCCCACCGTCTCCGCTCCCAAAGTCATGACACCGGCTTGACAGTTATCTTGGAAGGAAGGGCGCTCGCGGCAAGTGCCGCACAGACCGCGGTAGCCCGTGAAAGGGCAGAGGGCACGCCGCATTGGAACGCCCCCACGCAGAATTTGACGGAACGGGCCCTCGTCACACGGCTGGATGCAAAGCCATTCGTTATTTGGACAAAGGCAGCCCGGCCGACGAGGGGCCGGCTCAATCCGAGTTGACTGGCAAATTGGATTTACGACGCTACAGCACCAAATGAAGCCCACCGCTGGCTTGTAAATACAAAAACAATCACTGTATGAAACGATCACATCAGTTATGAATCGTTGCTAAGCGGAGCCACATTGTCATAAAACATGACGGACCAAAGTGGGCTGAACTGCGGCGACTCCCAACTCATTTCACCAAATTTATTGACTGCCCTGGACGTTTCATTCAATGAATAGGACGTCGTGTGATTTTTTTTTTTTTTAGAATGTTTTAATACATGCTAACTATGTCGAGCAAAAAATAATAAAACAACAAAGTGGTCGGATGAAAACGTACAACATGGATTCACATGCATCACGGAACGTGAGGGGACTCGGCATCCTATCTGCATGATTTGTCATGCCAAGTTGAGCAACTTTAGCCTGGCACCGGTAAAACTGAAGGAACACTTCTCAAATCATCTTTTTATTTTTCGCTCAGGGTTCGGCGGATGCGCATATGAACCGGTTGGGTTCGGTGCCTCGAACAAGGTGAACAACCGCTGATCTAATGGCTGATGTGTGAGCAAACGCGCAGATGTACAGTATGTGTTCCATCTGTCGCCAGAGCAGTCCAGTTGTGCTCCTTCCGTGCTCTGAGAATGACACGACCCGGATGAATGAGAACATTGGCAAAGTGGCAGGTGCGTTGAGTGCGAGAGGGTCTTTGCTCTGATGAAAGGATCGGTTGCTTGAACAACGGTGAGGCCATGGCGTACGGCTTCGAGGCAGCGACACAGAAGAAACGACCGGAGGAAAAGCTGGAGGTGGAGGAAAGGATTTTGAGGTTCTCGAAAGGAGCGGCCAGGTTGGATAAGATTAGGAATGAGGGACAGCCAAGTTTTGATGTTTTGGAAACAAAGAGCAGAAACCCGAGAGATATACGGAATATACTGGCAGAAGGAGGATGAGGAGGGATCTGCCAAGCAAGAGAACTCGAGGAAGATGGACAGATTTAGTGAGGGACGAGATGAGGGCAAATCAGGTTTAAGGTTTCCTTTTTTTCCAGACAAGTTGGGGGGTTTTTCTTCTTTTTTTTTTTTTTTTTTTGGTGAATAGAAAAACTCTTTCCTGGCTGACAATTTCAGCTTTCACTTCAGCCGTCATTTCAGGGACGGCTCCATGGACAGCTCCGACGAAGGCTGAATGGGCAGTCGAAACTGTCAGCCAGGTAAGAGTTTTTCTTTTCATTAAAAAAAAAGAAAAGAAAAAGAACATTGTCTGGAAAAAAAAAGAAAGAAAGCTTAAACCTGATTTAACCATAAGCAGACAAGATCATGGAGCTCAGAGATGAGGGCAGTTGATGTGGGAGAGCACCGGCTGAGATGGAGAAGAAGAAGAAGAAGAAGAGGAAGAAGAAGAAGAAGAGGAAGAAGAAGAAGAAGAAGATGGAGAAGAAGAAGAGGAAGAAGAAGATGAAGAAGAAGAAGAAAAGGAAGAAGAAGAAGATGAAGAAGAAGATGGAGAAGAAGAAGAAGATGGAGAAGAAGAAGAAGAGGAAGAAGAAGAAGATAGAGAAGAAGAAAAGGAAGAAGAAGAAGATGGAGAAGAAGAAGAAGATGGAGAAGAAGAAGAAGTAGAAGAAGAAGAGGTGCGTCATGAGGTATTTGGAATGTGAAACTGGTCCCTTGGCTCACTCAAGTTTCGTTTCAGATGCTCTGTAGGAAACAGTGAAGAAAAGAGGACTTTGATGACTTGGCTTCTTGAGCAGCTTGAGATCTGTACGGGAAATTCTTGATCACTCTCTGAAGCATCCGCCGAATCGAGTTCCAGTCAAACCCTCCGGCTTGACTTTCCTCGGCTTTGCGCGAATGTCTTGGTGTTTGCCGTTTCCAGTGGTGGAGGAAGCAGGCCGTTTGCGGCGTTGTTTGTCAAGAACACTTTCTGTTCTTGACAAACAGGAGACTTGCCAGACACTGAGTGTCACTTGCACGACGGGTTGAATGAGGGTGATGGCCACAAAGCTTCTCAAAGTGGTGCTGAACTGCAGCCCGCCCCCCCCCCCACCCCCCGGGAGACACAAACCTCTCGCCGGACGTCAATTTTGCAGCGCTTCTCCTTTGTCAAACTGGCAAGCCATAAAACTGCCAAGACGAGGCTGACAAGCGCTGATGGCCTCACGTGTGCCTGCATGATACGGAAACAAAACAGAAACGAGGAAGTGGACCAAAACAGCCGAATGACGAACCCTTCCGGTGATCCGACTAAAGTTGGTCGCACCCTGCGCGCTCGACTAAAAATAATCACCTCAATCAGCAGTACAGTACGGGCCAACCGTTCGACCCAACCGATCCATCGAATTGTCTCCGTCTCTCTTCTTGTTGCTTTCTTTCCTGGCGGCCAGGCAATGGGCAAGGGAGAGAGAACCAAAGCATGCTTGACTCCAAGACTTGACTCCAAGTCATCCCATTTAGGGCAGTGGAGTAAAAACTGGAAGGCAGTGCAGTTCTGTGGGTTGGCAGCCACCGTATGTCGCCGAGATGTTCTTAATGCCAGAGAACAGCCAACTGGACGCCATCCTACGGTGGACCAGCTTTTCCCTAATCCCGTGCACGTCGCATATCTTGCGGAGATGGCGCACGCGTGGCCTTTGCCCAGCTGGCTCGGGTACCCGTGTTTGGGTTTGTTTGAATCCGAACGCGCCGCTCCTCAGACGAGCTCGCCAGTGGCTGCGGACAACTCCTGGCTTGGGTTGGACCGGCCTAAAAATAGATTTTCTCCAACTCCAAAACAGGTTCGGAAAGTCACAGTTGGGTTTTGTTTGGTCTCACCGGATTTATTTGGTGGCCTGGCCGAGCCATGAAAGCTGTGCGTTTGTTGTTTTGTGCCATTGCATGACTCGGTCGCAAACCGTCTCCCGGCGTCAAGCAAGCATGTTTCCAATCTTAACAGGAATAGCGCAAGTTTGAAATAGCGACTGGGTGTTACCAATTTCCTCTGCTGGCTCACAGGACGCAACCACGGATGAACTAATGAAATTACAAGTACACTGGAAATCATGAGGACTTCCAGAAAATCGCAGCAATTTTGGAATAAGTTCCATTGGACGCTGCAACGTTCTTCAAAATGTGGAGCGCCCGCAGGTGAGGCGACTGCTGAGTCAAACTTTCGCTTCCACTGCAAGAACGGGAAAAGCACACACCAAATTCTCTGATGTGCTTTCCCACTTTGTTGGATTTTTTTGAGGGGGGAGGAACCTTGAAATGTTATTTACTTTTTTTCTGTTTTTAATAAATGCATTTTTTACCTCTACTCCCTGCCACTAACCCCTGACTCTCAGCCCCCTAACCCTCACCCTAAAAGCCTAACCGTAACCCCTAACCCTAATCGCCTAACCCCTTAACCCCTACCCATAACCCCTAACCCAAACCCCCTAATCTTAACCCCCCCCAGACCCTAAACCCTAACCCCTCACCTTAATCCCCTAACCCATCACCCTAACCACTAACCCTAACCATAACCTACCCCCTCAACCCCTAACCACCTGACCCTAACCCCAAAGCTAAACCCACAGACCCTAACCCATCACCCTAACCTCTAACCCTAACCCCGAACCATAACCTACCCCTAACCCCAAACCTTAACCCACAGACCCTAACCCCAGACCCTAACCACTCACCCTAACCTTTAACCCTACCCCTAACTCCTAAACCCCTAACCCCCTAACCCTGACCCTAACCCCAAACCTTAACCCACAGACCCTAACCCCAATCCCTAACCATTCACCCTAACCCCTAACCATAACCCTACCCACTAAACCCCTAACCCCCAAGCCTAAAACTAACCCCTAACCCTAAACCTCAACCACAGTTCCACCTCTGGTATTTCATGTAACATTTGTTGTCATTTTTTTATGTGTGTGTGTGTGTGTGATCAAGTTGCAGTTTGTGCACCAATTTTCCCTTTGTTTTTCCAGCCGCATGTGCACTTCTCCGAGCCTACCGAGAGCGACTTGACTTGTGAGCACAAAGCAAAGAATGCGCCATTCCTAGAACGGCACCAAGGGATCACAATTCACAGAGAAAGCTCGGCGGAGTGTTGCTTGTCATAAATCACGCGGCTGTTTGCCGACACCCCCGCACCCACCGCCCCCGCCTCAACCGGGCGTCATGACCACGTTGGAGCATGGCGTCATTTTCAGCTTTCATCTAGCATGAGTTCATTCTTCATTGACGCCGTCCAAACATGGTGGTAAAAATGCACACACACACACACACAAAAAGCAAACATGGTTTTGGCAAGCATGCGGAGTTCATTTAAGAGTGTTTTTAATGTGTTTGTAAATCTGTCAGTGGTGGGCACCACGCGTGCGAGAGCAATCGTTAGCATTCTATCTGAATGCAAAACAACTTTCCAAACCTGCATGTAGGTTCTCGCAAACGGGACCTTCTTTGGCACGACCCACCAAGCACCGACATCCAATCACGTAACGTTTGTTGCATGAATTAGCCATCTGGTCATGGTCGGGCTCGGATGTTCAGCAAGTTGAGCGTTGTAACGTTTTATTGATCGAAATGAGCTACTTTTCTTACGGAAGACATTTTGGGAACGACCCGTGTGGGGTCAACATTTAAGACTTGGTTTAGTCCATTCAGCCATGCGGTGAAGCGTTTCTTCCTCGGGAGGGTCGCGAGCGCGCCCGAGCCGATCCCAGCTGACTCGGCGGGAATAGCGTGTCGCGTTCTGGCACGGAAGTCAGGCGAAGATTTTCGGAAGATATGTGCAAATGCTTTCAAACGTACTTGCAAATACATCTGAACGTAAAATGTTGACTCCGCACTGACAGTGCCTTGTTCTAATATGAGAAGTTGTAACAGTTTCTTGATGTATGTACGTACGTAAGTACGTATTTCTTTCTTTCTTTATTCATTGTGACCAGTGACCTGTCCGACCAGTCTCAAGTTTGCAAAGCGACTGTCGCGCGCCAAGGCCAAGCGGCTGATGCAAATGGCCATTGAACATCCGTGCCAATTTGTCCCAAATGTTTTTGCCAGTCGTTGGCCGCGCCCCGCTTGAGTAATAATATGTTCAATCTCAGTTTGTTTTTTTCCAAATGACCCATCCGAACCGTCCCTTTTCCAAGAGCAAATACGGCGCGTGCAGCCAAACACAAAACGGGCTCATCTGTCTGCTTCTGCTTGTCTCTCTGGTTGCTCAAACACGAGTCTCCACACACCTCTCAAGTGTTTACATGCGCACGCGTTTGTGAGGGAGACTCGCCCCCGCCCCCGCCCATTTTTTGCTATATCCCATGTTCCCATGAAAGCGCCACGATGCTTCCCAATTTGTTTTGCGGCTCCTGTCAAGCTAATGAGGCAAGCGGGCGGGCGGGCGGGGTGAGGGAGGGAGGGAGGCCGAGGTCAGCCAAGAGCCAGCGTGCTCGCTCAGCGCTGGCCTGTTGTGCTCGGGAGGCGGCGACCCGCTCTGCGACTGCAACTGTGGTCACGGCACAGGCCCCAGGAAGTGCTTGGCACACACTGTCTCCCATCTGACACGCACACGCACATGCACACGTGCACATAAACACACGTACACACACACACACACACACACACACACAGAGCTCCACGTGTTTGGGTTTCACACACACACACACACGCACACACACACACACACACGGATTTGAAATCCAAAGCTTTTCGGGCTTCAATTCCGGCAGGGGGGATATTTTCGACATGTGTTCATGCGGTTTGCTTTGTCATGTTACTTAGTGGTCAAAAGCAGCCCTACCAAAGGGAGGGGGTCCAAAACCGAATTTCAATGCACAATTAATCACATTTCAATTGGGATCGCAACTTTGGCTGCAACGATGAATTAGAATGAACCGGATTGTCGGCGACCCGTCCAATTCAAACGTGCATTTTCTCCTGCAGTTGTCCGCCAACCACAAGGGAGCGAAAGCATAGCCGAGCCCCCCCCCCCCCCCCGGTTGTGTCCTGTTACCAGCTCGGGCGTGGCAAAGCGAGTGTTGGACTTAAGCCGCTCTTTTGCACCCACTCTCCAGAAGATTCTATTTCCCTAAATTTGTGATGACCGTCATTTATTTGGCTGTTTTTTTTTCTTTTCACCAAACACAGCACCAGAAATTCCACCTGCCCCGACACTCAACACCAATCTGCAGCTTTGCAGGCCGCGGCTGAAAACGAGTCAGCACACCTGCTGCCGGAGGCAGCAGCTGCGGCCCCGTGACACACAAAGTCCACAGAAATGGCCTGAGGTTCAAAGGTCGTCACCTCTGCGCCGCTCTGTCTTCTCAGCAGCACGGCCCATCCCGTCGCTTTTCATCCCCCCTCAGGGTAGTGTGACAGCCTCCGTGTCACAAGTCTGCACGTCAAGCCGCTCACGTCCACACAGCTGGGGGGTGATTTAAAAGCAGGGGGTCAAGGTCAGGCAGCAGGTGGGTTTTTCGGTGACCGTTGCCTGCCGACACCAGCAGGCTTGATTTGTTTTTTTGTTTTTTTTTTTGCTGCCTCAGACCTTGGCAACTCAAAGTGGAGCTTCCGTCAGCTCAATTTTCCATTTCAGATGCGTCGTAGGTTTGACGTTTTATTTCTGTGCTGTTTCCAAACACATTGCGTCAAAACGTGCGCACGAGTGGAATTTTCTTCCTTTTGGTATTTTTGTACATAAGGGTGACTGCACCGTTGTGGGAGTGAACGGTGAGTCGGCTCGCTTCCCTGCCAATGGAAGTGGCTTTTCACGTTCCCTTTAAATTCGGCACAGTTGACATCGCGGAAGATCAAAGCAGACAAACTACGTTCATGAGGAGCTGCAGGCAGACCTCAACGGGTGGATGAAGTCATTGTTGGTGTCTGTCTGTGACACGGCCCCTGCATCGCTGTGCGGTGGCACTCGAGGGGTGCTTCAGAAGCACAATCAAGATGCCGATCAGAACAATGCGTTGATTCAATGAGCTTATTTCGACAAGGACTCAGACGTTTTGATGTCCTCTCATGTCCTATTTCTGAATGAGATACGATGACGTCCACCGCACGTATCAAGTGGAGCACAGAATTTGTTTGCCTGCGGCTGGATCAAATTCTCCAAAGTCACATGACGCCGCCTGTGCCGCAAGATAGTCTCACTTTTGGCTGGTCGAGTCTACTTTGAGTCAGCAAATTGTCAGGTGGGCAGGGAGCGTCAAACAGAAAATGTCCTTGGTCCCGCCCCCGTCAGAAAATGAAGAAATGTCAGTTTTGCCGGCAGCGCACGTGCGCTCGTGTAGGAAAACCGAGCCCCTCATGTCGACTTCCACTGGGACTTCCTGTCTGATGGAGTCCGACTTTTGGTGTTCCTGGTCTCCGACTTTGGATGAACAGTTCTGACCTTCACGTTTGACTCTCTCACCCAAAGTGTTTTTGGGATTGGGCGTTGGACGGGAAGTTGCGACATCTCCTCGTTTGACTGTGTCATCGATCAACACTGACTGGACGCTTGTGCCATGCTATTGCCACAACTACTGCCAGCACCAAAAGAAACAGATGGATTATGATACTGCGCTGACAAAGGCTGATCAGCCCTTCACTATGCCCCACCCCCACCCCCGATTTAACGCTGCACTTTTTCCACAGCAGGTGTGAGGGGGCTGCTGAATTAGCCAAACAGGATGACTTTTTGGGGGCCTGCTCAAGAATGTCAACGGAACCCTTGCGACGGGGC
>CAAKHF010024519.1:15567-26229 GCA_901007745.1 Hippocampus kuda | reverse complement strand
CAGCCACACCTCGTAGTTCTCAATGGCCACATTTAGCTCTCGAAGGCTAAAAACATTACGCTAACTGGAGCGCTAATGAGAGAGAAGCGCTCCAGTTAGCGTAAGGTTTTTAGCCTTCAAGAGCTAACTATGACCATCGATGACTATGAAGCGTCCCGCGGCTGTTTTTAGCATGATAACAAGTAAAGCATTCGAGGAAACGTTCGTTTATTTGAATGTCCGTCGAGCCATAAGCAATTTACTCTGAGCAGCTAATCGGATGCTACGGATCCGCTAGCTTCAGTATGAACAAACATAGACGGTGAGGTCCCTCTTGGCAATGGCAGAGCAGCTATGAGTTTGTTGAGTCCAGGAAACTCGCAGCTGTGACCGAAATAAACATTGTTCACTATGTAAACCAGTGTGGTGTTTGCTGTTGCCGTTTCCGAACGAACCCGTAGAGGTCGCTGTTGGATAAAACTTCGTTGTAGTGAATGTCTTTGCGAGGCTGGAGCAGAGAAAATGATTTCGTATAACGCAACAGGGGGTTTTTCGTCGTATGGGGGGCAGGAGAATGGGAATTGTGTTAATGCATGAATATTTTTTCACATAAGGGGGTATTTTCGCCCATGTAGGTTTCGTTCTAGAGGAGTTTCACTGTAGTAAAGGAAATGTGATGTAATTCCAATTTCTTAACAGGATACCGAACTCCACCAAGTTGGACACGAGACTTAAAGTGCTGAATTCAAAGCTAGCATGAGAAGCAGAGAGTACAGGCCAGAGTCAAGAAAGGCAAATAAAAAAGCCAAATGATACAGAAAGATTCATGACCAATAATTTTCCAAATAAGGCAGACAACACACATGGAACAACACCTTAATTCCCCAACACCAACTTACACCATATCAGTCGTTAAATTCCCTCCGAACCAAAAGCCATAACAATAGCGACATCTGGACAGCATTGAGATCCAATACAACAGCTATGTACAGTATATATAGTATATGTACTTTTTTTTTTCCACAAGGCTAATTCATACTGAGAGGATTTTCTGATCATTTGTCCTTGCATGTATATTGCAGGCAATCCAAGACAAGCCCTCGAGAGGCTGAATCAAAACTGAGCATGACTATCTTTGTAAACATCAAATCAAATTTTCGATACAGCTCTTGTATTGGAACCCCGCGGATTGTGAACGTGTATGTCAGTTTGTGACAAGTGAGCCAATGAACGAAATGTTATTGTGGGAGTGAGTTCATCGTTATGTCCAAACACCAAGCAATTTCTCGCATGGGTGAGTAAAAACAAGCTACAAGGCCAAACAAAGAGAAGTCATGAGCCTCTTGAAATTTGGGAGGGAGACATTTCTAAATAAAACATACCATCTTACAGTGGAATCAAGGGCTGAAATCTCACCTGGTATTAAAACAAGACTGCATTGAAAATGTCAAGTCCAACATGCTGACGACAGACTAATCACACTTAAGACTAGATTGAGGGGTTGCTTTAACATTGGCGCACGCTGTGGTTAAATACTGGGGGAGCAACAACTGAGCAGGTATGGGGGCGGGGGGAGAGAAATAAAATCAGGGAAGGATGATGGGACACAATTACAGCACATAGGAGAAGGTTGGATTATTAGGACTATTAACAAGGCGTAAGTATTATTGACACTGGGGGACACAGTTAATGGGACAAACAACACATTTGTTTTTAACAGAAGGACACAAGCTATGCTCTGAATGTTTCCCCATCCCTGGGCACAATTATATAGTGGTCATAATCTATTTAACGTATATTTTAAAATTCGGTACATTTCCGTTTAGACTTGTCAGAATTCTAGTATATATTCAAGTTTAGTTTGTTGGGAACAGTTTCACAGGCAAGGACTCGTTTGCATGAAGAAGCCATGTGCCTATGACAGAAAGCATGAAAATGATGACAACACCCGGCATTATGCAGGGCGCTTTTGTTTCAGAGCGGGTGTACAGGTAATCTGCCGACATTTTCTGGTGCTTATTGTGGTATTTTTTATGGGTTAAAAAAAAATATAATGATGTAGTGACAGTCATGAATGTAATTTATTTTATGATCACATCTCAGTCATTATGCGGGTTCTTACATTTTACATTCATGAATGTGTAAAGAAGGACATTTATTTGTATCTTACTGTAAATACAATAGTAGTACGACCATTTTGGAGCTCAAATACGGTTAATTCCTGCATCTCTTATTGTGCTTGTAGTTCACAGTGGAGCAGAATTTCTTGTTTAGACACAGGAGAGGGGCAAAATATGAGCAACACCTATGTGCTCAGTGCCGTGTGATGTGCTGCACCACTGCAACGTACAAGAATTAATGTCGCCTTTACATTATTCGAAAATTCATTGCTCATAGGTTTATAGACATCAACTTCAATCTTATTGGTCTGATCTCCTTTGTCATGTTGCTGAGGAGAAGGCCAGAGAATACGGACAAGTGGAATGGAGGAGGCTTTGCAATGATGCGAAAACCAATCAGCCAGACAGTCAATGGAAGTAGATGGGTACAAAACAAAAGGTAGGGTGGGGAGAGATTCAGTTAGCCATTAGGTTAGTCTGTAAACGACAGATTGCAAATACATACCGCCCAGATGTAAATCCAGGATTTCACTGTAATTAGAATCTCCCCAATAGTCTACAACGACAGGGATATATTAGACAGTTATTTCACACTGCCCCACACTGGGCTCACAAACGATGTTCCTAAAATGAGCATGCATGCACACACATAGGTACACTTCAACCCACAGGGACACTCAAAAGACATATCCCTCTGTACTCACCACGGTGCCCAGCACAAACAGCTTGTGAGCATGAGCACATGACAGTGATCA
Organism: Hippocampus kuda; assembly: GCA_901007745.1. NCBI lineage: Eukaryota > Metazoa > Chordata > Actinopteri > Syngnathiformes > Syngnathidae > Hippocampus > Hippocampus kuda. Next base: position 23,375 of record CAAKHF010024519.1, on the reverse strand, counting down.
AAATAAGCAATCTGTTTTACAGACTTGCTATATTGCTGAGAACTGGCTCAGCCTTACTTCATTTGGACTTTTATGGCAGTTTTGTGTCATCCAATCAAATAAGATTATTTAACCCAGCCAAGTATAGAAGATTCATTTTATAATATCATGATTGAATAATTGATTACTTCTCATCAAAAAAACATCTGGGTTTTAAAATGGATCTTTGAGTACCACAGGATACAGTATAAGTACAGAGATATTTGGAAGAGAGTACACTTAAAAAATAAAATTAAATTAAAAAAAATAATAATCAGGCTTTAGTTCAGACTTCCTTAGTTCTGTGCGACTCCTAATTCGTTTTACCAGGATTTTTTTTTTTTTTTAAATCTGTGGAAACAGTTTCAGGAAGGATCTTTTCTCTTCCAGCATGACTGTGATGTACTGCTCAAACAACAAACAATACATCTCATTTATATTGGACATTCAACACGATATCCAGATTGCTGCTGTCCTACATTGCAGCAGCATAAATCTAAAGCAAGGGATTTTTTTTGTAGCAACACTTGACTACACGCAACAAATCTTTGTGGAAAATAGCCTATAATTCTGTCAACCAATCTGAATTTGATTTCTACCATACCGCGTTGACCATCAGAAAGGATCCGAATCAGGGAAACGGTCCTCGCTGGGTGACAGTGGAGGAGACAACATGCATCCACAACAAGCACACAAACACAAATATTTGTCGGGACACACATTCTCCTGAGTGCATGCAGCTCTTCTACAATGGCGGACGTTAGAGACAAATTACAATGTTCAGAGATGGAGAACTGTTGCAGTGTGTCACCACAGATGGAGCCGATGTAACAGTGTCACATGTCATTCGTATGAAGAGAAACTTTAGTGAATCTAATACCTGATCTTCTTTTGTGCTGTTTGGGTAATGTATAAGTACCTTTGTACATTCCTTTAAGAAAGTAGAGTTGCAAACATGTTACAGCAGAGAAACAACTGATTGGGGTGGAAAGCACAGTCACTTGAAAATAATTCCAATAAATATACCTTCTGTTCAATGAATATACAATAATGTGCAAAACTTTTAGTCCACCGTTAGATTTACATTTTTTTAACAATCACGGGATGACCACACTGTATATATCAAGAATGTCACACAGTAAAGCGCATCCCTCCAACGGGTATAAATTATGAAGAAATGAAAAAAAGACAATTGAGCTTAGCATCATCTTGTCCCTCCATGCATTACAGTACTGAGCAGACTATTCATGGCGTACTATGAACAGACGGGAGGTGCCATTATGATTCTGGGTGGTGGACGGGTTGCGTCAATGCTTGGGACTCATACTGTAAACATGTATTTTTGTTTGTGTACCTTTGTTCAGATTGATGCCAATTGCTTTTCTCGCTTGTCCCGTGCAACCTCCATCTACAAAGTTTTATGGAAACGATTTTGGTTTGTGCGTATTCATGCCTAATTGTGTCGGTCCTTTTTTTACTGGTTTACTATTTCTAATTGAATACAACAAAATGAGTGGAAAACGAAAAACAATGCTTGTATAGTACTGGCCCCGGATTTTTGCACAATATCATACATGCATGTATCTGATTGTTCTAAGCTTTTACAGCAATGATTCACCATCACAATTAATTAGGTTGGAATACACATGACAACCCTATACTATAGTACCTTCGCCACAACCACTCTCTCGTTTATAATGCGGTCACTTTAATGTCTATCAAACTGCACAACATAATGAGCAGTGGGGCTGATTCACAAATAAGTTGTTTATACTATCTGTTATGGCCCCTTATCAAAAAATGTTTTTTTTTGCTTAATAAAAACAACATTTAATTGCTTTCGTTGCACAGAAAAACAAAATGTTTGAACAAGATCTAAATTATCTCAAAGGGACACCTCGTGTTTTTCAAATCTAGTTTACATCACTGTATTCATCGATACAATTTATTATTGCTTTTGTAGCTTGAGAAATAGCCACATGTAAAAAAGCATCAAACTATGATGGGACTTGCTCTCAAAGGGCAGGGGGGCATTCAAGCAGTTGCGACAAAAACTAGCGAGAACACTGTTGTGTCTGAATGTCACAAAATTCCTGGAACCTACATTTTATATTGAAGCAGTAAGATTTGTGCGGTACTCTGCCATTTGGAGTTTAAAAAAAAAGAATGGGCAAGAGAATGAGTGTGTACCTGCTTCTCCTCGCAATGCCTTTTCCACAGCCACGCCTCTCTCCTCGAGCTGTCTCTGCTTTTCCTCCACCTGCTCCAGTTGCCTCTGGATAATCTAATTGTTAAAAAAATGAAAAAAGACGACACATTTTGATTCCCACAAAAGTCTTCAAAATGTTCAAACAAACCATGAATATCACCTTTAAAATGCCACTTCATTTGCAATTGATTCTTACAAATGCATATTTGGAGAGTGCCACAATCTAGCTCACCGAAAATCCTCCACTGGTATACACTGTATGTCTGATATCATATAGAAAGATTATATTTCATCCTCAACTGTCACTACCTTATTTCCCAAATAGTGCTTGCCAGCGGAACGCATGGTAAGGGCCTGCTAACACCGCTCACTGTGTTAAACCACTACCAGATACATTATTACGGGAAAGGGTTTGACCATCTCTTTCTTATTTGTTGGCATAATCTCACTAGCAAGCAGTCAAATGCATGAAAAATAAGTTTATGTCAAATACGGCAGCATAAATACGGTATAAATAACGGAAAGTGTTAAAGCCAAACAAACTGCTGTGTTAGAGCTGCTTTGTATTTTCATAAAGTTGTAAATTCAGTGTCTAGATTTAGTTGTAAGTGCGTAACGCGGCAATTTGAGAGCTGAGAACTTTTACTTTGGAAGTTTTCCCCTGCTTTTGCATTGATGCAACTTTAATCAGTGTCATGTGGTAGCTGGAGAAAAACAAGAGGCCCTTAGGCACAGTGCTAAGAGCTGCAAGAGTAGTCTTCTCCAGTGTAGTTTAGTGCTGACTCGGCGGCCTGGGAGGAGAACTGCAGATGAGTTGCACAAACCACCAGAGTGAATTTCTTCACCAAGGGATACAGTAGTTCTCAGTGCACATGGTCAGAAGAGACGTTGTGCTAAAACATTGCCTAACACCGTGCATTTTAAATTCACTGGCATACACAACATAAATAATTAGGATTCAGTTTGACCTCTTGCTGAATTTTGCAACTATGCACTGAAAACCAACAGTTACATAAAAACCAGCACACCCACAATTCCCAGATGAATCTACTGTACATAGCTAGAGAAAGATGGATTATTAATATAGATCCAAATATCTGCCTTTAAGCATTTCATTTAGTGACACAAATAGGAAATAATGCATTCTTGCAAATGATTAAAACAACACGATCATTATTTCCATTTTATCAAAAGACTTTCATTTCGCGATTAACCTGGGCCCGGTGTAACCTCTTGAGTTCTTCCTGCTTAGCTTGTCGTCGAGCAGCTTTCTGGACTCTACGCGTCAACTTGGCATTGAGCTCCTCTTCTGTGTAGGTTTTCTGGTGGAATCACAACAAGGCATTAGATGAGGCCTTTGTTCAAACCAAAGAAATGTGGACCTGTCAAAAGGCTCTCAAGAACTCATCAACAAGAAAATTTATTTCGTCCACGACGTGGTGGTGAACCGTGTGGACTAGCACTTATGTGCGTTGACTTGGAAAAATAAATTGGACTGTTTCTCATATCCTTTAAATCAGGGGTGCCCAAACTTTTTGGACCTAAGATCTACTTTTCGTTCAACCAACCTCCCGGGATCGCACCTTACCGCGCACGTGCACGCACGCACGCACACACACACACACACACACACACACACAGACGCGTGCGCCCACACGCACACGCACAAATACGCGCGCATGCGCCATGATGAGATACGAAACACAAAAGCAAACGATGCACTTTTGCAGCCTGTTGACTATCTAGCGCTGATTGGATGATTAGGATGATTAGGGTGCAGTGTGGGTTAACACAAAAAATATATTACTAATATGTACAAAGACACACACTTTTTTTTTTTTGTTGTTTTTTTTCTCCTCTACACCTTTCGGATCTAATTGGGACGAGTCCTAGATCGACCGGTAGATCAGGATCGACGTAATGGGCACCCCTGCTTTAAATCTTATGAAATTGCATATGCACAAAGGTGCCTTGTGAAATTAATCTGCAAACAGCATACGGATCAAAAGCTCCACCGGGTACCTTTAACATAAATATTAAAACAGAAATCATCAATACTGAACATACACAGACCTCAGTGGACCTCTCACAGCATTGTTGTACACCAGGAAATTCTCTTTACAACAGGCAATACATTTTGAGAGAATGCAGTGCGGGGATGTTGACCCCGAACAAAACTTACTGAAGGGTGTTAAAAGCTTGAATGAGGCAAGAGGGAACAAATAGTACTGATAGCAAAATGTTTGTCCAGCATCCACACTGGAGTAACCATGTTGCAGTGAGTGACAGATAGGCAGGTTAATGGCATACCAGTCAGAAAGGGGCAGCCTTTGACATCAGCGGATGTCTTTGTGGCCTGAAAGTGAAGCGCTGCTGAGAAGTCATGTTTAGACAGCAGTGTGCAAGTGTGAGCGAGTGAGTGGGTGCTGTGATCCCACTTGACATGCTTCCAGAAAGGACGGTTAGTTCTAGGCCAGATGCTCAAAGGCATTTACGGAGTAAACTGGAACATGCGCACAGGATCAGGTATACAGGGGGGTGTTATTGATGGCAATGGATGTGATACTACCTTTGAGGCATATGATCTCTTGAACGCCAGTGCATGAGGGACATAAACAGACTTGGGGAAGACAAAAAAAAAAAACAAAAACAAAAAAAAACCAGTAATCAAACATAACATGATTAGATGGGTTAATGGTTATGTTAAATCGGTTCAAAAATATTTAGAGTGGAAGTCAACCCCAACATTTTCTTTATAAAAATATGTTCTATGCAGCCCCACTAGTCTCAACACAGCATTCTGGTTAATATTACGTTTGTGGAATATGAGTTAAGCGGTAAAATCCACGCAGTTTTGTACTTCTTAGGAGACGGCCACTTTTCCCCTGAGATGGGTGGACTTTGCTGCTCAACTCAAATACTACAAACATATTATTAATCAGAAGGCCATGTGTAGACTAGTGGAGGCGTATAGAACATATTGTTGTAATGAACATGTTTGGGTTGACTTCCCCTTTAAAATAATAGCCACATTTAAACTGAATTACATGTACAAATCACAGACAATGTTACTTTTTCCCAACTAACAAAAACAACTGTGGGCACAGGGACAGTAAATGAATATGTTAAGAAATAAAATTAGTTCAAAACAATCTATTGATTGATCAATCTATTTCAAGCTGTAACGTTGTCAAAAAACAAATTCCTAAGGTCTTATGGAAAAGTTAGCTCTGGTAATTATGCTAATCAACATGATCTCACAAGAATTCAGTAAGAAATCATTAAAAAAAATATGTAGAAAATTGCTGTAACACACTTTACAATGTGGCAGACAAGTTGCGCTGAAGATACTTATTTCAAAAAACAGGATTGCAGCCTAAGTGAATAGTTAACATAATATATGATCATGTATATTATGCAATTTTGTTTGTAAAAAATAGAAATCAAGCCTCTGAATTATCTGAAAGATTGTCAAAATTAGTTGGAAAATTGTACAGTGTTTTTGTTCACAGAAAATCTAATTGAACTCTTGTGAGAACAGGCTTATCAAAAGCACTAAAACACAGAAACGTAACCCAAACTAGTAAACAGGTGCTAGGGACTGGATCGCAAGTAGCAAGGCATGTTTTTGTGTTTGCAGCTCAATGTTTAAGTCCGACGGATATTCAACAAAAGTTAACGTGATTTTTCTTTTCTTTATTTAACAAAATCATAGAGTATGTCTTAGGGATAGGCAATTATAGAAAAATAAAAAACTATTATCATGATTATTTTGATTGATATTTAAATCACAATTAATAAACAGGATCATTCAGTGATTACAAAACTTAGTATTTGTTTGGCTACCAAAACTCAACTTGAAATAAAACTTGAAAGAACAACCAGAAAATAAATAAGTAACATCATAATAATAATAAAATAAATTATATATATATATATATATATATATATATATATATATATATATATATATATTATTCCCCCCTCAATACCACCTATGCCGATCATGCACATTGAGTGTTAGCATTAGTTTTATTAGCAGTATTTAAATATACAATGCGTGTAATTCATGTTGTTGCGAGTTTAGCTTTACAGTAAACTGTCATTCAACGTTTTAAAGCAATCTAAGGGTGTGCATAATAACAGGTCGTCACACACTTCTACAAAAGCCAACACAGTGCGTTCAAGGTACTTTCACAACGCAGGAACTTACCTACTGCACCATTCAGCAAACAATTTTTACATTTTTCTCGAAGAATGGTTTTATGATCGTGGAAGCCAAAATCAAAATCACAAATTTCAATGAATTGCCCAGCCCTAGTATGTGTTGTTGTTTCCAATGCTGAATGAGCGCATGCCCCTGACCCTAAACCCAAACGGGTCTATCTATACCACCTAAGCACACACACAGGGTAAAGCAGGGGAGACAATATATTTGAATTTTAGGCATTAACATGCATGTAAATCACAGACCTATATAGTTGAAAACTCTCCTTTGAGACTAATGGAGATGCGTTTTTTTTTTTTTTTTTAAATAATGTTTCTACCAAGGACCTAAATAACACTTGGTCATTCAAATTAATCCATTATCAAACACAAAACACAATTATGACAATCAATGAGTTAGGTTCATATTGAGTGGTACATTTCATTCACATTGGGAAAAATGCACTATTTTTCCGATTTAAATCGAATTTGCAATGGAAATGTGCTCTAAGGTCATAGAAATATACAGTATTTAAGTATGTTATTTGCCTAAAATTCAATTTTGAAGCCCCTTCTGCAAAATACCTCATTGTCTTTTTCCATTTTGCGATCAACCGCTTTTTCCCGTTCTCTGTCTTTGAACCTCTCTTTCACCCTTTTTCTTTCTTTTAACTCCCTCCTCGTCTCCTTGTCCAATTTCTCCTCCTTCATTGCTTCCATGTGCATGCCTGATACTAGGTCAAAGATGTCCGTGTGTCGCTAGAAATGGAAATTATTCACAAGGAAAACGTTTTTAAAAATGGAAAAGATACACCCACTGTGTCGACCAGGAATACAACGTGTAAACCATGTTTTGCTTTTCATTTGCCTATTCTAAGTGCTACAATCGTACCCCCGTGTACTAAAATTGTCTAGTTAGCTTAAGTGAAAGGGAGATCTATTCGGGCAACACTGCCTCAATATTTTAGGTGATGAAAAAAGATCATTCCGATGCATGTTTTCCAAGTGATTACTGCCCTTTAGAACATGGGTGTGAAAGACACAACAGTCATAATGATGACTCACATCTGCCTTTGACTTCTGGGACAATCTCTCCAGTACGTCGTCACATGACAGGTCTGAGTCCTCCGAAAAGCTCAAGTTTCTGCGCGACTTCGCATCTGTCACATAAGATAAGCAAAAACGGAGTCAAGCACCAAGTCGCGCTCAAACACACACACACATACATATATATACATACATACATATATATATACATATATATATATATACATATACATATATATATATATATATACATATACATATATATATATATATATATATATATATATATATATATATATATATATATTTTTTTTTTGCCTCACATCAT
>CAAKHF010024519.1:0-15232 GCA_901007745.1 Hippocampus kuda | reverse complement strand
TAGGTTGATCAGGGGGAAAAAATAATTGTAATTTGATCAAAAGTATGAAATCTTTTTTGAAAAAAGAATGAAATAACTTTTTTTTTAATATATATATTTTTTTCTAACAGTCAAATGCATTGAGCTGTGTATATATATATATATATATATATATATATATATATATATATATATATATATATATATATATATATATATATATATATATATATATATATATATATATATTTTTTTTTGCCTCACATCATCCATTTTTACCTGCTGACTTTCCATCAGGGGATGATCTCTTCTTCCCGGAATCCTGAGTGGTAGAGCTGGACGATGGTGTGCTGGGACATGACTTGTCATCTTTCTTCTTTTTGTCCTTTTTGTATCCTGAGAAAACAGCCTTCCACAAAGACTTGGCTTTGGGCGGGGTCTCTTCGGCACCTGAGAGCCGGCTACCGTCATTCTTTGCCTTCTTCTCTTTTTTGTTTTTGCGGGGAGAGAAGAGAGAACTTCGTTTCTTGCTCTTACTTGTGGATGAGCTGTCGGAGGACACCACGGAGCTGTCCAGACTCCTGTTGCTGCTGAAGAGCCGCTCGGGCACAGTCTCTGTTTTCTTTGATTCCAGAGCTTTAACAGCAGATGTCTTTGGAGATACCGCAGACATTTTACTTTTCCCACACACGTCCGGGGTTACACTCCAGGCCACTTTAGGTGAGGTGACCTCTTCCAAATTGGATTCTTTCATTTTATTTAGCTGCTTGGCCATTGCTTCCTTAAGAGCCTGACTCTTAATGGACTTTTCTCTTGCCCTTATCCTCTCCTCAGCTATTTCTTTGGCCTCTGGGGAGAACTGAGTGGCTCTCTGCGTCTTAGAAACTGGGTTGAGAGGAATAATGGGTTTGCCGTTTTCCATTGCTAAAGCCAGGTGGAAGGGAGGTCTGTCAGCTCTGGCCTTGCTGGTAGCTGGAGTGTAAAACTTGTTAGTGCTTGTCTCGGGCGTTCTCTCATCAAAGTTTTCCTCCACATCATCAGCAAATGGAATTTCTTCCACCGTCTCCACAAAAGACTTCCTCAGCTCCTCGGACCGAGGCTGCTTCTTCTCCCTCATGATGACTACAGATGTTTCTACAAGATCTGCTGATGGCGACAACACTTTTCTAGTTGCAGGTTTGGGTGCGGATACAGGACTCATTTGGGTTCTCGGTGCAGGAACAGGAGTGTTTGGTTTTGGTGGTTCTTTGGCAAGCTCGCATGGAGGTTTTCCCGTCCCGTTACTCCAGGAGACCTGGTGTTTTTGCTGCCTGAGAACGGCAGGGGATTGATTATTAGGCACAGGTGGTGGTGGACTGGATGGTGGGGTGAGCATGATGGAGTCAGAGGTGGTGTAGCTGTCACTGTTCGTCGTTTGGCTTGTTGCCATACTACCATTCAGGCCCAGACCTGAGCTGCTGCTAAATTCTTTTGTGTCAGGGCAATTACTTTTACCCTCCACAGGAGCAATGGGTGTAATGACTTGACCTTCAAGAGTGATGTTGAGTCTGCGAATCACAGTGCGTCCAGTAAAAGCAGGTTTCTGGTCCTCTGATACATCCTGAGCTTGTTTTTGGGCAGGAGTGGAGTCTTGTGTTGGACTGTGAACAACACTACCGTCCAAGATTTTACTACTGCGGTCTAAAGGAGAAAGACCGAGACTCTTTCGAATCTCAGCACTCTTTAACCAAAATTCCTCAATAATATCAGTCTTTCTTGACAGAGATTCAGCTAATAAGGAATCCTCATAATCTGGAGTAGCTCTGTCAGTTCTGGTCATCGGTGTTGATGTGACATTTGGAATAGGCTGGGTTCTGACAGGAGAGTCAGAGGCCACAGGTGATGAAGGTTCATGGCAGGGCAAAGGCTGTGCACATATTGGGGAAAGTGGGTTGCCTGTGAGAGGGCAAATAGATCTGTGAGGGGACACCAGCGACTTGGGTGGGCATGTTTCAGGTTGTGGTGTAGGCTGGGAACAGATTGGTGAGCCATCCTGTGACTTTACAGGGGATCTGCCAGGGACCTCGACTGCTGGATTAACTGGAGAGCTGGTAGTGGAGTAGGAAAGTGACATGGGAGGGGAGAAGGGATCCTTCACAGAAGAAGCAGCTGGAGAAGCAACAGGTGAAGGGTTGATGACAAGCGAAGAGCTCTTGGAAGTTGGTGATGGTGTTGTCCGCTCAACTTTTACTTCCTCAAAAACCAAAGGTTTTGGGGAAAAGCAGATGTCTGGAGACTTCACCTTAGAATCAAAAGAGTTCTCTATGAACTGAAAATAAAGACAGGTCAGGAATTAGTACACACACAGAGACGTAGGCACCTGTAGAAAAAGAGCATTGGGATTGTCTAACCTGTCTTTCAGGTTCGATTGCAGGTAATATTGGCGAAAGGATGGCATCATCTTCTTTCAGTATAGCTTCAGTGCTGTATGGTCCTGAATACATTAACAAAAAAGATGCTGCTCCATTTGTCACATGAAAAAAAAGCACATTCCAGTTATAAGCCTGATGGAATGATTGACGGCATGTACCAATATCTGAAGCCGATCCCACACTTTCAGATGTTTTGTCTTCCTCAGGAAAAGCTTCACTGTGCAATGGTGGGGGCAATCGTGCCTCAGCTTCAGCATCAGAAGGGATGTCATCTACAAGTAAAATGTCATTAATAAAGCAGCTCTTCAATTACTTCGGGTTTGAATGTTTGATAGAAATTTTGTTTTTTTATCTAGTCACCTTGGTCGATTTCTGTACCAAGTTCCATATCGGGACTTTCTGCTTCTGCTTCCAGATCCTCCTCCTCACAAAGTTCTGAGGTAACGGAAATAAATAATAAAATAAGCCACCAGTCTTTTTGATCCAGAACGTTTGACAACAGAAATTAAATGTTGCTTTTGTCTATCTGCTATCGTTACAGCAGTTCAATTATCGTAGTCAGACAACTGAACAGATTTAAAAAAATAAAAAAAAAAGGTCAGGGGAAAAAAAGATCAACTTAATCAAGACATAGAACACGAGTGTCAAATTCATTTTTGTCGTAGGCCACATCGTAGTTATGGTTTCCTTTGAAGGGGCATTATTACTGTCAACTCAATGTATGGTTGTCTGATAGTACATGCACAACAAATTAATGGATAACTAGTTTTGATATTAGAGGCGAGGAAAAATTGTTCAAATATTATTCCATACATTTATTTTAAAAGCAACATAACATTTTTTTTTTAAAGTGAAGACACTTTTAAATGTTGGTACTTTAGTAAGAATCATGAAGTCAATAAAAATAATTTGCTTTCACAGGGTATATTAAATTATTTGGTGGGTCAGATCTTGAGGCCTTGAGTTTGACACCTGTGATTTAGAATGTAATTGTAAAGTAAGTACGTAATAATACAATGCTCCCAAATTGTTGGGTTTCAAATGAAAATATACTGTGTAACATAAAATAATAAAATGAAACGTTAGTAAATAGCAACAAAAGGCAAAGTTAGAGTAGCTTAAAACAAAGTCATGCATCTTCTATTTATAAATAAAATGGCGCAACCAAAACATGATAGCATAACGCAGGGATGGGCAACTGGTGGCCTACTGGCCACATTCGAGGTGGCGCTCGATCAAATTTTGAACATGAAAATGTGGTTGCCCTCACTGGAGAGCTGACCGTTTGCAAAGTTCTGACTTCTTACCAGGATTGAATTAAGTCAAGAAAAGATTGTCTTTCAGGTAAAATAGGTTAATATTCTCACCGAAATTAAACACAAACCTAGCTTCTTTCGAGACACTATCAGCCATGAAAGTTGCCACTACAACACTGATCTCAAAAGTACATAAACAATTATTTCACCCCCCCCCCACACACGGAATGACATTTACTCCCCTACACTGTGCATTGTATTCACACAAGTGAGTGAGCCAGCCTATTAATGTGGGAAGCAAAATCATACGGTAGTATAAAATGAGTTCTTGCACTTTACGTTGGTTTGTTGTTCAGCAGTTTTGTGATATCTCTAAATGGGATTTTTTTTTAATCCATGCAGGCCCTTTACACAGGAGGAGAACCTAGCCTGTAGTTATTTTTTTGTAGTTGAGAAGTGAATCTTTTCTAAATGCACTGTATTAACGCACTGTTTTGGATATTGCTTCAATAAAGCAATGGACCTGTATATATGTATCATGTCCTTATTTAAAATGACATTTTTGTGCAGGGTCCCATGTGACCTGCCAGTAGTACTGATGGAAAATTCTGGCCCTCGCCATCATTTAAGTTGCCCAACCCTGAGTTAGAGGATAAGCAGTGATGTATGATGTGGCAGGCGAGTCCTCTAATAAAGGACACTGGAACCCAAATATAACCTTCACTGTAAGCAATTTACACTCAGCTGAACAACAATGGCTAAATTGTTAAAGAGCATGCATATAGACCACCCAATTTAAGCAACTTTCAAAAAACCTTTTAAATCAGTGATAAAACCATTTTACGTCACTCTAAGTAAAACCAAATAATTCACACATCACCCATGATGGCAGGAAATACTGAGTTTGCAGGCAACACTAGCCACCTATATCAGCAATGTATTATATTAAAAGGACAAAAAAGTGAGGAAAACAGACATTTCTGGAGTTTGAAAGGGTGAGCCGATAAGGTGAAAAACAGGTCATGAATAGACCACAACAAAGATGAACTCTTGAGAACGGCAGCCTTCCAGCATGCTTTGTGAGTGTATGTCATTCGTGCAAGCTACAAAAGGCCAGCCCAAAGACAGTGATAGATATATGAGTCTTCGACGGGATGCATGATCCTTCGTAAGTCTGTGCTACCTCCAGACATTGAATCCAACCAGACTCGCACTGCTTCGTGCCGGGCAGATGTGTGGGCAGGGGCTACATTCAAACCAGAAGATACAGCTCAATGGAGTACGGGTGTAAGGTAACAGTAAAGTAACAGGACACATGGGAGAGAAAACAGAACACAAACGAATAAAGCCCCACCCAAAAAAAGAGAAAAAAAAAGCATTGACAAGTGGGTTACATGATTTACTGGGAAGGGGCTGAGGAACTTTTTTCACCCCAGAGGAACAACAATGACTGTAAAAATAAAATTAAAAGATGGCACATAATTAGACATTCCAGGAAAAAAGCAATGTGACACAAATGTAAACAAAATCTGAGTCAGGTTAGTCAGGAGGATGAGGCTCCTCCTCTGATGCAATTAGACACACTTTAATCCTTATTCCAGTAAGGTCGACTTGTCTAGAGTTGGGCCCCGGGGAAACGCTCCCCGTCTTGGCTCCTCTGAATGCTTTACCTGTAGAGGAGGGCTGTGTGAGCTCAATGGGCTGGGAGGTTGAAGCCAGTTGGCCACCCCCATCTGTCTCAGAGTCTTCGTGTGTTCCTGACACACCTGGAATCGCAATAGGATCCAAAGGCTGCAGGACTTGTTGAATTTGTAGGTTCTTGGCTGAATGAGGGTGTCATGCGTATGTTTCAGTGTCGTAGTTTTGTACCGACAAATGGACAAGTGGGACAATCAAGTGGGAAAGGTAGAGAAAAGGGAAAATGGGAAGACAGGAAAAGACAGGAGAAAAATGACAGGGAGAGAGAGGCACAGAGGAAGTTAGACTAAAGATGCAATCATAATAAAGAAGGCACAGCTGCATGCACGCACTCGAATAAACTGCAAACATTGAAATTAAGATTAAAAAAAGAAAACAAAATATAACTGCTGCCTATAATTTCAGCGCCTACATGGGCGAAGGCCTGGCATTATTGGATTAGTATTGAAAAGCCACACAAATGAGAATGATTTCTTAGACAGTTATTGTAAACTTATACTGTTTGTTTGAAACTGCAACATAAAACAAAAGAAAAGAGCACAATCCTTGAATAAGCAGGCCAAACCAGCCGGAACTGGCACACTCATATCAAACTGCAAATACATCCACAAGCAGTTGTGCTGCTACCTTTAAAAGTACAAACATCATCTTCGTCTGTGAGGTACTTGTCCAGCCAAAGGCCTGACTGGAGCTCCCTGTCCCAGGGGCAGTAATCCCCCTCTGCCAGCAGGCGGAGGCAGAGGCCCACCCAAAAAAAATCATACAAAATTTAACAAAAGGGAAAAAGTGGAAAAAGGAGGACACGTTAAGGACAAGAGATGTTGAGACATCCCACATGAAACAGACTTCAAACAAAAGTAGAACAGCTCGGAATGGTATAGGACTCGACCAAAAACAACAAACAGACAAAAAAATAAAACTGAGACAAATGGAAAAACAAATCCCAATCACAGTCACAACCGTACCTTCACTTGACTCTTCATCTTCATCTTCCTCGTCTAGTTCAGCGAGAGCCTCATCCTCGACATCGCACTGGTCACCTCTCAGTTGGGCGTGGAGCAGTACTGCCTCCTTCCAAGTGACGCCTCCGAGGTCTGAGGGGCTGTGAAGTTGCTGGTCCTCCTCCAACTCGACTTCCACCTCATCCTGCTCATCTTGTTCGTCATCGTCCTCCATGTCTGAGTCGGAGCTACTGTGACAACAACGAAACAGTCAGGCGCTACGTCTCGAAGTTGGTTCAACATTGAGCATCTTCCAATGCTATTGTACGTCACTGTCAATAGTATTATATACATTTACTCCACTTGGAGTGACATGACCCGTGTTCTACACGCAAACCCGCAAATTAATAAGGAAAGTGTGTCTATCTGAGCATTTTCCTCCGACAATCCAGTAGTAGAAAGTTATCTGGAAAGGAATCAATCCATCATCTTTCAATTTTAACAATAGTCTATCCAATATTGTGATTGAATTTCATTTTGCTTTATACAGTCCTTTGATAAGGTTCTATAGTTACATTGGAATGTGTTTGGGTGAAAAAAATGTGTAATTTTGTATTCCAATTCTTACCTGGAGCCCAGGTCAATGTCTGTAGCTTTATCCAGGACGCTGCTGAGATTATGCTCTGCCAGCGTCTCCTCTGGCACCTCTTCCAGCTCCTCCTCCCTTTGCAGGGACAGTCGGTAGTTCTCCAACTCAATTCGCTCAGGTGTTCCACGAAGGCGCTTTGCGAGGCTTGCCTCCTGTAGGCCGTTGGCGTCCGGTACTACGGTTGAGAAGAAGAAGTTGGAGAGAGAACCCATGTGAAACATCGGTGTTTCACGGTGTTAGGCGTGATGATAAGAAAGTACAAGCGACCCCCGCTATTCACAGAGACTTGGCGGTCCAGCCTGCAAAAACCTGTGTACAATTGACGCCCAATGAATTGCATGTTTGGGGGAGGATGGGTGTAACGAAACAAAACAATGAAAAAAAAAAAGTACATATACACGGATATACATACATGTACACACAAACAGATGCATATACATATATTTTTTTATTTTTAAACCCAAAGAATTCTTCTAACAATTACTGATGAACATTCAATATATGTTTAGATGAAATTGGGGGGACGGCCCCCCCCAAATTAAAAAAATAAATAAATATTTAAAAAATACAGGGAAAAAAAATCTGCGAAAAAATGGAATCTACGAAAGCTGAACCATGTGTATGCGGAGGCTGACTGTACGGCAGTTAGGTCGCTGAAGACAAAAAAAAAATAAAAAAAACCGCTGCTGTAACAAAAGCAATACATTTTTTTTGTATTTCTAAATTTTTCTCCGTAGGTGTATCTACTGTGTGAACATGTGCGTGCGTGTGCGTGCGTGCCCAAATCGACACAAAACAAATCCACCCAAAGTTTCTAATGAATTATTAGCATTCACTGCCACCATGACTCCAAAAACCTATTTATGCAGACAGAACAAAGTGACAAGAAGACACCGATATTTAAATCTATAACTGAATTTATTGAATTAGATATTATCTCTAAAACAAATATCAACATATATATACAGCACGACATTGGTACACGGTGGGTGCTTTGCCTTTTTCCCATCCTGAGAAGCAAATCCTAAAACTTGATTTTTCTTACTCGTAAATAATACTGAAATGTAACCTTCAAAATCTGCCAGTTATCTCTCAATGAATTTTTTCAGGAATAAAATTGCTGAAATGAGCACTGACAGACAGAATGTGTAACATTGGATTGTTCATCATTTATATATTATATCATATTAATATTATATCATATTTTTTCAGTTTGTTTCAATTGAGTTTAACCTTTCACTCGAGCAAGTCCAGACAGTAAAAAATTAAAATGATCTACATACCTGACAGACTTATTAAACCATCACAAACCTAATTTGCACTGAAAATTATAAACCATGTCTGCTGAAAGTTAAACTTGAAATGCCAGCTTGTCAGCGATCTACCTACACTAACTATGGAAAATTTATTGTGCTATCATTAATCAGAAATTAGCTCGTTTGTGGGCTACTCCAAACATTTCACAGATTTAAATTACTTTACAGATTATTGAAAGAAGACAGGGTGGATATTTTCATATCGTTACATTATTTAAACCTACAGTCAACTTGTAACTCTACACTTGCCACATAATGAAGCAGGTCCAACTTGAGTCCTCGTGATGAGTCTAAGTTCTCTACTCTGCACTAAAGATCAAACTACTACATTAGTCCTGGAGGAATTAAAAAGAGAGGTTGGTGGATACAGTGGTAGATGACACAGCAGAGGAAGTCCAATCACAGGCACTAAGTAAAGCACAACAGCCCAGCTAGCAGTTTTAAGATGCTCTGAAAGGAGGGGTAAAGGTAAAGCTCACAAAAGCACTGGTACAGGCACTTGGTCACAGTGAAGTAAGTCTACTAATCTAGTAGGTTGGTAGGCTGGAGTAAAAGTGTGTTACTGTTACACAGAGAAACATCAACGGGCAGGCTCTAATGGAAACATTACACAGAAGGAGGCAGAGATAAAAGTGAGCAATCAGAGGCCACTAACGGTTAACATTCACAAAAAAAAAGAGAAAAAAAATCTGGAAAGAGGTGCTTCATTAAAACACAGGTATGCCAAAAGAGTTTGCTTTAATGCCAAGGCGCTGGGATTAAATGATTTATTTTGACATATATTTAAAATTTCTGCCTTGAGAGTTGACTAAAGAGAACTGTATACAACTCTTTTTAATTTCCAAGTCAAGAAAGAATATGTAGTGGTTTAAGATGCACCATTCACTTTTAGGAGAATGCTGCCAGAGTGCTTCAGATGCCTTTGCTAATAAAAAAAAAAAAATGCCTACAGATGTGAACATAACAAATGATGCCTCTTAAAGGAATAAATCATTCACCGAGACAGTGAATCAGACTGTTTACACAAACACTCGGCAAGCTGAGAGTCTCAATGAAACCAATTGCGGGAGAGCGTGCACGAGCAAAACCTATGTAGTCCCACAGAATTTAGTTGCAAAGGTAAGGAAGGTGAGAAGGAAACTAAAGGGCGGTACGAGGGCCATGCTAGAAGAAGTTGAGCAGGGCATTGATGGTGAAACAGCAGAGGAGATAAATGCAGTAGATACATAGGAAGGGAGAGTCAAGGGGGTTGTGTGCCACCTGGTGGCACGTCCAAGAAAGTGTGCGGCAGACGGAACGCACAGAGACTCCGCAACCCGTGGCCATGCCCACGTGGTCCGGCACAGCGCCAATAGCAAGAGAGGAAAGTCGAGTACCTGAAGGCCGGATATCGGCTGAGGGGCCTGCCACCGCCATCGCCCTTCCAGGGGCATCCAACATTGTCACAGGATTAGGGGCCTCATGGTTCTCCTGCGAAGGTTGAAAGGTTGATATTTTGCCACAAGCCACACCTTATGTTTCCACAGTTTGCACTTCTCTTCACTTTTTAGCTACAATTCAAATCAATTAAATACCCTAGATGTGGTTGGAGCTGGGGAAGGAGAAGGTGCAGGTCTCTTTCTTTGAGCATATCCAGACAGACGATAACAGTAGTGCGGCTTGCAGTAAAATTTACCTGTGGATAAAAATGAACAAATGTGTGTTTAAGGAACATACACTCCAGTCAGAATGGCTAACCCACAAGCTTTCTTCTGTAGATGATGCCATTTGTCTCGTAAAACAGAAAACTCTGAAAATGTGGCACACCTACAGTGGCAGGCTTTAGTTACACCTATGCTTGCCTGCTCAACCCACCACCCTCTTTGCCTCGCTCCTCCACAAGTCAATCACCATTTAAATTGCAGCTTTTCGGATTAGTGAATCAACTTTATATTAACACTGGGGGGCGCACAGAACAATGCCTGCTTTTACATGCAGCTCAAAAGGGGCTTTGCGTTAATGCTTCACCTAATACTGCACCTTACATGTTCAAGGGAAACAAACAGTAACGTTGAGTAAACAATAGATGCAGGGGAGCGCCAGTGATCAAGGGAATGCCAGGGGTGTAAAGTTTCACACTTGACACTGACCTCTCCTTCCCTGGGAAAGAAAAGTTAATAGTTGCTCTCGGGCAAATATTTAGACATCATACCACGTGCTGGTGCTGATGTCGCCATGCATTGTCTAAGAGTAGGCTGTCCCTTTATGAAAGCACACAATTGGAGCAATAACCCACATGTGCAAGTTTCAGGGTAAATGATTTTCTGCCGGGGCTCTAATGCAGCAATTTTGCAGCATCTCAGTTTAAAAGAAGCTTGAACAGATTATTTTTTCCTCTTAAACTAAAATATTGAGTTTCGAAACTAAATTTTATATCTCATGCTAATGTATGTAAAAAGCATCCTTAATAATCTATGCGGTCAATAAACTCTTGAATGTTTTTTATGACATATCAAGTAATCGGAGATAAGCTCTTGCCCATACAAATGGGCCCGATGACAGAGTATAACGTAGACACATCAGGTTTAGCCTTACCGTCCTCCACGTCGAAGGCATAGGAGGACAGTCGGAGAGTAGTGCCACAGTAGTCACACTTGAAGCAGCTGCGGTGGAAGAATTTCCCTTCGGCGCTCAGTCTCTCCATCACATATACTCGTTTCCGACAGAAAAAACAAACATCGCTGCCTCCAATATTGACGGGGAATTCTTTTCTTAGGGAGCCCTGTGGAAAGAAATTGTAACAAATCAGTAAGGGGCAAAGTTAAAGCGCTAGAGGGAGGCTATATATGATATGAAGGCCTGTAATCATATACCCATCTGCTTCAGAAACGCGCTGACACAAAGTGTAAAGTAAGATGTCATTATTCCTTACTATTCAAAGGAGCTATAAACACAGCACTATCACACACCGCTGATACTTTTTGAATCCACGTGCTTATCATCGCAGCAACCACTGAGCACTACTACACACTGTAGACAGATCTATGCAGTCACGTGCCATTGACCGTGGGGACAGCAAGCTTACCAAATCTCTTTTCTCAGGTAATCGTTTGGGCTCTTCCTGCGATTGAAGCTGATTGGCTATCTGCTCAGCCAATGAGCTAACTCCCCCTGTGTACATCCTTACATAGCGCTATGAAAAGTATTACAGGGAGAAAAATAAGAAAAACAATGCAGGAAAATGAAAAGAGAACATGAAAAGAGGATGCAGACGAGGAGGAAGGAACACTAAGCACAACAGAAACGGGTACATGCGAGCAAAGGTGTAACTCGGGAAACATCATCATGGAAAACGTATGGGTGCGATTAGTGGTTTAGGTGGGCTGACAACCATATTCAAACACTAATCAAAGTAGAGGCAGAGGAATGAGAATGATCATTTGATTTTTAACCACAAAATGTTTACTAGTGGAATTCTACCTACGGCTGGTAACTGCAAAGTCATGTTCCCATTGGCTTGCCTGTCGCGACACTTGACATCAACCAGCTGACAACATCAACCTAATCTACTGCCAATCAAACAGTAAGTAAACAGGACGAGAGGTTTTGCGTAGGACTTCGCCTGAAAAAAAAAATCATTCAAATACTGAAAGTACTCACACAAGCCTAGTTTGAAGTCAAGTGTTTGCATGTCCTTAAGGCACTGTAGCCCTCAACGGGAGACAGCTCACTCGGTAAGGTTGTCTGTAAAATGTCTTTAAAAAGTGTGTGAACCTTTTTCTATCTGCTAAGGTTAAGAGGATGATCTATGATCCCTCTCACCCTGCTCGCTCCTAAAACTCTTCTTTTCAGAAAGAAAATCCCACAGTTTTGCCAGTAAGATATCTCAGTTCAGGGACAGCAAGCATACTGAGGCTTTCAGTTGCTTGAACCGTGATGAAGATGCACAACAAATGCAGACGCAGAGCTGCATGCAGCAAAATTTTTTTTTTTTAAAAAGCGATTGAAGCTGTATTCAGCATTTGTGTTGGCAGCACAAAGTGTGAATGTTCTTGTCTGCGGCACTTCTGAGCTTGGGTTACTCCCGGAATTCTTCTTTTAAGGAATAAAATGGAAGCAATGTATTTGTTTCTCTTCAGTTAAAACACACACACAGGCATGCACCCCCACCCCCCACACACACACACAAATGCCTGCAACAGTAATGTATACAGTTTTAGATAATTAAAGACCAAAGCAAACACAACTGTAAAAAGTTAAAATGAGTTATTATAAAAAGTTAAAACGAGAAGTTAAATATCACAAGCAGACCAGGACAATCCTAATATATATATAAAAAACACTCCAAAGAAGTGAGAGATAATTTCTTGACTGAACAACGGGGTCTGGTGCGTGTTAGCATTAGTTCACTGCATTTCTTTTTCAAAACCATAAAACAGCGACCTGTCTGAATGTGTCAGAAGAGAGCGACGGATCAGAGGCACTTTGGGTCTGGGCCAGGTGCCATTG
Organism: Hippocampus kuda; assembly: GCA_901007745.1. NCBI lineage: Eukaryota > Metazoa > Chordata > Actinopteri > Syngnathiformes > Syngnathidae > Hippocampus > Hippocampus kuda. The sequence continues at coordinate 2,494 of CAAKHF010024519.1, read as the reverse complement.
TTCCATGAAAAAACTTGATGGTTTTTTCTTAGGCTCCATGAGAATTTGAGGAAGGAATGAAAACAGTTTTGTTTCAGTAGTCAATTTTCAGATTAATCTGGGAATGTTGATGCTGCAGACGGTTAGCTTGTATAGCGTGCTCTGCTACTCAATTGGAACAATTTTCTTTTGTTAATACTGTGTCTCAGTCTTACCTAAGTAAATTCATCCTGCATTTTTTTGCTCAAGAGTATAGAAAATTGACCTTACGAAAGATTACACAAAAGCTATTTAAAAACAGCAATGAATGTTTCATGAACCTAAGATCAGTAATGGTACAGTATGTTTATCAACTCAGGAGCAAAACGGAATTTCCCCTTACGGGCTGAATATATCATAAATATGTCAATGTGCAGCAACAACAGAAAATGTCAACGCTATGTATGTAAATAATGACGTGTCACCTTCGGTCCAGTTGATTTGCCATCCAACTGAGAAGCCAGTTGCTCGGCCCTCTCCTGAATACTAAGCATATATAAGGGCATTGGGACAGCCGAACACAAAGACTTTGCTGGATTCTGCAGGGGAATACATTAACCAAATGTCTGTTTCAAATCCAAAACATTTTCGTTTGTTTTTTTGTTTTTTTGGGCTTTCTACCCAATTTCTATAATCACTCCAAATATTTGATTGTGTTAAAATGCATGTAATTGTTACACATTTGTTTCATTGGGGGTACACAAAAAAGCTAACCTTTCTACTAGATTCAGAAGAGGAGCGAGACGAGCTTGGATGCTCAGTGATGCCACGGGACAAATACCACTGCTCTAAAAAGAAACGGGACGGCTTTTTCTTAGGCTTCAGAGATAAGAAAGTTCAAAAGGGGGGAATGAGACGATTAGACTGTGCAAAGAGTGAAACATCAGCATCAAAAATGTTTTACAATCTATAAGCGTTAACCTATTTGAGTAACTGTTATCCTACATTTGAAAGCCATGTTTGATAGTCACAGCACAGCCATGCAAATTGATCACCTTTGGAGGCGTGCCATTTTTTCCCTTAAATTTGGAGATAAGGCAGTCAGCCCTCTCCTGTATACCAGGTACACGGAGAGGTCCTGGATCTTTTAGGTGCAAAGGCTTCCACTCCTGCACAGGAAATTCCATTAAAACCCGACACCTATGGCCTACAAGTCGCCATGTAGCTTCATCAATATTGAGTAAATCTCAATCTTGCCACGAAAGGCTCGGCTTCATACTAAAAAAAAAAAAAAAAAAAAGATAATGTGAATTTCCAAGCAGTCATTTTACCCCGTAATTCACTGGCTTCTCGTAGTATTCAAGTTCCTCTTCATCCGAAGTGACACCCAAATGCTTTAAGGCAAACATAATTTGGCTGGATGAACACTTGTTTGCATTAATCAGAAATAGTCATATAAAAAGGAGTTGTGTATGTTATTTCAGTGTACAGCAAGTTTGTGCTTGATTATGAATAAAAAAAACCCAGCGCATTGATGCTGCAACAAAATCATGTAATTTGATGACAGAAAAGACAGCATGAGCGCACTATTCTAGAATTACAGAGGAAATGTACACACCAGAGGTCATGTCTAAACTAACAACGGCTCTTGACAAGTTAAAGTCGAGTTGGGGTAAAGTATATGGATAGGCCAAGGATTTGTGACAGACAAGAAACAAATGGACAAACGCAGCAGAATGTGTGTCACCTCAGTGTGAAGAGAGAGCGAAGAAGTGGAGGAGGAGGAAGAAAGGAGCAGAATGGTTTTCTTTGGGCAGCTCCGAGAGCTTGAACTGGCTGCTTGGTCGACAGCACTTCTGGCCTTGAGGGATGAGGAACAGCAAATTCAGCATAAAGATGGTGAGGATGATGACGTCTATATTTGGGATGGGCGAGGACTGATACCAGGTATCAGTATTTTAAGCAAAAATAATAATAATCTGACATCGAATAAGTCTTCCTTGCCAGTAGTCTATGCTGAAGTGTGGCCATTTTACACATCTGTGAATCATCACATGCGTAAGGAAGGCCTTTGTTCAGCATTATTTGCCATTGTGTTAATCGAGATTTTATTCATCATAAGTACAAGTAGTATCGGTACTTGGTATGGGTGAGTACTCGAGGTGCAATACTCATACTGGTATCGGTCTAGAAAAAAAAAACAGTCCCGAACATCCCTAGTAAGAAGACAAAATTAGCAACTAGTTTCTCATTAATACCATTGAATGAGGGATTATAGCATTTGAGACCTCATTACAAACTAATTATTTCAGTTGAGTCAAGGCCTAAAGAGTGGGGTCCCAAAGCTATTGATTAGTTTCACCACTTCCATCACTCACACACACACACACACACACACACACACACACACTTTCATTTTTCTTTTTACCGTGCACTGTAATGTATAGTTAGTTGCATCCTTTTTTAAAACAAATTCATCTGTTGCTGAACCTAATCCTATCCCATAAATATTAGTAAATATATTACATATTGTCGT
>CAAKHF010024518.1:0-66963 GCA_901007745.1 Hippocampus kuda | reverse complement strand
ACTAAAAACGCCTTGCTGTACATGGTCGTTTTTTTCGGCTAAAAACGCCTTGCTATACATGGTCGTTTTTTTCGGCTAAAAACGCCTTGCTATACATGGTCGTTTTTTTCGGCTAAAAACGCCTTGCTATACATGGTCGTTTTTTTTCCGGCTAAAAACGCCTTACTTCACATGGTCGTTTTTTTTTTTGGGCTAAAAACGCCTTGCTATACATGGTCGTTTTTTTCGTCTAAAAACGCCTTGCTATACATGGTCGTTTTTTTCGGCTAAAAACGCCTTGCTATACATGGTCGTTTTTTTCGGCTAAAAACGCCTTGCTATACATGGTCGTTTTTTTCGGCTAAAAACGCCTTGCTATACATGGTCGTTTTTTTCGGCTAAAAACGCCTTGCTATACATGGTCGTTTTTTTCGTCTAAAAACGCCTTGCTATACATGGTCGTTTTTTTCGGCTAAAAACGCCTTGCTATACATGGTCGTTTTTTTCGGCTAAAAACGCCTTGCTATACATGGTCGTTTTTTTCAACTAAAAACGCCTTACTATACATGGTCGTTTTTTTCGGCTAAAAACGCCTTGCTATACATGGTCGTTTTTTTCAGCTAAAAACGCCTTGCTATACATGGTCGTTTTTTTCGGCTAAAAACGCCTTGCTATACATGGTCGTTTTTTTCGGCTAAAAACGCCTTGCTATACATGGTCGTATTTTTTGACACCTGTGGTTTCATATGTCACCCGTCGGTTGGTCAGGTGGTTGGACAAATTAGGAGTGGCAGCCAAAGAAGGCGTGTCCGTGGTGATGCGGCAGGTCCTGATTGGCACAGGAGTGTATCATCTTCTGGACGACCATCTGGATCCTCTTCCTGTAAATGCTCTTCGCCATCGCTGCTCTTTTCGCCTCTGACTCCACTCACCACCAGCGCCTGCCATCCCTGCCCTTGTTTTTTTTTTAGGACTTTTGGCTTACACTACTTTACAAACGTGTGGTGGGCTCCGGCGTCCTTTGCCCCGCTGGCTTTTTTGCACGGACAGGACGCGGCCGCGTTCGTCTGTACCTGCACTGCGCCAAAGCACCCAGGTAGCTCACCTTTGATGGAATGGCGCCATCGCCTCCGCACGCTCAAGTTGTTGCATGATTCCGCCAGGTACACAGAGGGCGCCGTCACGCTGATTGCCCTCAACCTCAATAAAATGCCCGTTAGCGTGAGTATCCCGAGGTGGCTGGCGAGGGGAGGGGACATCGACGCCTTTGTGCTGCAGTCGGACCAACCGGGCTGGGACGGACTTTTGTCCAGGTGATTTCACACGAGGGAGGCACTCTTGCTAACATGTGCATGCTTTTTTTTTTTTTTTTAATGGTGCACTTAGGGGACAGTTTAGGGCAACCACCTTTTGGTGGTGAGAGGGGCTACACTCTCAGAACAGTTGGGTTATTTCATTAGCTGAAATCACCCAAACATAGAAAAAAAAAAAAAAGCTCAAATGCCTGCCAATGGTAAAGCACCGTGAGCTTTTTTTTTTCCGAGTAGGTTCACAAGGTGCAGGAGACTCGCGTTAAGTTCAGGTCAGGTTTAGAGACATTCTTCTGCATAATTATACATGAAACACTTAGTTTTGCACTTATTAGTCAGTCAAAAGTATGTGTTCGATGAGTAGGTTAGCTCTGTTGTGACTTTGTTGTGCAACTTTTCGAGCGTATTTTGTGCTTTGCGTGGGAAGCGGGGTGATGCTGAACGGCGTCCCGCTGAAGCTGTCGGGTTTGAACCTTCCCGAGCTGGAAGGACGCCCCCTGGTGGCTTCGGAGCGCGTGGACCTTCCCGCCTTCTCGCTCGCCTTCTTCGTCTTCGCGGACGCGCGACAGACCGCTTGCGCCACCTGACTTTTCATCGCCGCCATCATCATCATCATCATCATCAGTAGCAGCAGCAGCAGCAGCCGCTTTTTGTGATACAAAGCATCCCAGTTCAAGCTGGAATGGGCGAAACCTGTAATTTGAGATTTGATTGTCCGCATTGCTTTTTTCTTTTTTCACACGGGGATTTTTTTTGTTTGTTTTTTTTCATTTGCAAGGCGCCTATTGGAATAAAAGAATCTTTCACAATGATCTATTTTGGAATAGACAACTGCGGTCTGTGTCCATAAAAGCCACGCACGCTAAGAACCCAAGTCACCGTTCTGTCAAATACTTTCCACATGTCAAATAGTTTGAAATTTATGTCGCTCAGTTCAGCCCCTGGAGTATTTTGTATCCATCCATCCATTATTCGGTGACAAATGTATTTATCCCATAAGGTATTTGTAGCTTCCCAGTGTATGTGTGTCATTATGTTTGTCAGGAAAGCACGCACAGACACACTCGGCAGCCTCCTCCCTACGCGCACTCCCACACCGCAAACTTTGGAATGTTATCGTGCACGCGCATGCTGTCTTAATTTGGATTCGGCCACACAAGCACACACACACAAAGCTCATGTGATTCTGTAGGAAGACAATTGATGTTTTCCTGTCGGGTCCCCCCCACCCCATTTTAGTTTTTTTTTCATTTCACCGAGATTGACAGTTGGCCGCTTTTTTTCTCAAAACGCAAGTCAAGAATTCAGTGGCGAGGCCAAAACAGTACGTGGACGAGCTGGATCCGGAAGAAATGCTCCAGCGCTTGCATGCTCTCGAGTGAGCTTGGTGGTGAGCAAAACAGGAAGTGTTGGTCAGGGTTTGGTGAGCTGGAATGTTCCAGATGTGTCCACATTGTGGTGTGGGAGAGACCCACCCACCCCTGGCGGTGACGACCTCACGTGCGCGAGCTGCTAACTGCTAAGTCAAGCAAAGGGCATTTAGAATAAAAAGGAAATTCACAATGTACCATCATAGGTAAACTATTTCAGAATATTGCTGCAGGCTACTCATTTAGCATGGACGATTTTGGAAAAAGACAACAACAACAAAAATTGCATCACAAAAAGTAAAGTGAGACTGCAACAGACTGAGGGGCGGAGCTGGAACAATGTATAAATTGCATCAAGTTGGGGAAAAACAATGACAAAAATACATGAATTTTTTTTTCAAAAATGGGGGGAAAAGTAGTTGCAATATCAGAACTCATGAAAAATATTGGTGTATAGGCGAATAAATATATTTGTATATCTATTTTTTTTACCAATTATGATTTTGTTTATGAGTCTACATATTTAAAAAATATGTCGTGTTATAAGGAAGGGGTAGAACTAAAAATATTCATTCCTTGCAACTACTTTTTGCTTGGTTGTTCTTTTCTCGTGTCATTTCCACACGTTCGAAATAAATCATTCATTCAAACTTCGAGGATTTGACAGACCGACAGATAGCCCCTCCCCCGAGGGGGGGGGGCACTCGTGCGCGCCACATGCGCATGCCCGCCGTCTCTCTCTCTCTCACTCTCTCCTTTAAGGCAGTCACAAATGATGACGATGAGGACGAACCTCGTCGCGCACAAGTGAAGCAAGACAAGAAAAAGAAGAGAAACAAACCAGAGTGGATGTTTTGTCGTCCGGCGCGCGCTTGGCATCGTGGCAGCTGATTGGACGACGGTCAGGTACGTCTCTGAACCTAAACATAACTTAAAACGACAAAGAAACAAGACGTAACTGCAATTTTTGTTTCGTTTGGGATTACGTCATTCACGCAGCGAATGTTTAACATTCTCGACAGTCAAAAATGTGACGTGCGCGCACATACTTTGGCGTGTGCGTGTCAGTCCTTCGCATCTTGATGTCTCCGCCCACTGTCTTCCTATTGGGTGTTCGGCATTATGTGGGCGTGGCCGGAGCTGCATTTGTTCTATTTAATGAAAATGTGAATCTGCTTGCTGTCTTGATTTGGAGTTTGTGGGCACGGGAAGTGGCACCCGCACGCTGGTTGGACACAAGATGGCGCTGTGCGGCCGCCTGCTGCTGCTGCCGTTGGTGCTCATGGTTCTACTTCCGGTGACGCGGCCACGCCCCTCCACTGCTCACCACCGCCCACCTGCAGGTGAGGCCATCCCATATGTTTCATTGTGGCCTGACACGGATTGGCCGGTAGTCCATTCTTCACATGAAATTAACAGGTGACCAGTCCATTGTTTGTCTACACGTGTCCTGAAAACGTATGGCGACCAATCCAGGGATAGATTGCAGGCCTAGCGAAGAACTTGTGAAACTTCTTGAAAGTGCTCATGAGAATTCTTTGTCAGCAGGGTGTTGGCCCACCGAGACTTCCTGTCCAGACACATGAACAATGTGTGTGGGCGCCTCCTTGTCCATTTTGAAAGCGAAGACGCCTTATGAGCAACGATTGGTCATCACGGTCAAATGAGAGAAGCGGACAAACAGCTGGAAACAAGTGCTGACACTTGAATTTTGTCCTTTCAGTCGATCTGGAGACTGTATCGTCTGAGGATGAGGAGGATGATGACGAAGACGAAGACGAGTCGTCATCGGAGGAAAATGAGCACGCCGACGATGTGACAAGCAGCAAGGAAAATACGCAGCAGCAGCAGCAGCAGTGTGAGTCGTGACACCTGACGTTCCTCTTCCTCAACTTCCTCAATCTCTTTTTGCTCATCCTCTTCATCATCTTCCTCTTCCTGATGTGGGTCCCCGCACATCTGTCAACATTATGAAAGGCCTCCGTTGGCATTCAAATGTCTTCAATCACTCTTTCAAAAGTGTTGCTAACATGAAAAAGTCAAACGAGCTGGTCAACACAAAGATGACGTCAAGGCTATTTCATAACAAATGAAGTTGCTTTTCACTTGCATTTCAAATGCACTTCAAAAGTTGAACTTACCTCAGCGTGCGTGAAGACGGCCCTCTCGTCCTTTTTCCGTAGCATCTTCGTTAGCGTCGCCGCCCGGCTGGTCGTCTCCCGGCATGGCGAAGACGATCTACGCCCTTCCCGCCAGCCACGTGGCCAAATTCCGTTGCCGGGCAACGGGAAGCCCCACCCCTACGCTCGACTGGTACAAGAACGGAAAAGATGTCAGACAACTGCAAAGACTTGGCGGCTTCAAGGTGAGTCGGCGCGCACGTGTGGACAACTGCCGACTGACTGACTGACTCACCGCAGATCAAACAACACGCGTGGACACTCACCCTGGAGACGGTGTTGCCCTCAGACAAAGGAAACTACACGTGTGTGGCACACAACACGCATGGACGCATTGAACGGCTCTTCGTGCTGGACGTCGTGGGTAAGATCACACGATCGCATGACCACCACGCCCCCAAAAGCGGTACGTTTTTGTCTGGACGATGAAACGCGCGAGCGACGCGGTGTTGAGTTCATTCCTGACCAGACAAAGGCACCACATGATCACATGACCAAGAGGCCGCAGGCACAGGACCGCCTGATCACGTGATCATCTGATAACGAGCGTATCCAAGTAACGCGGTGGGGGCGGTCCGTCCTCAGAGCGCCTCGCTCACAGGCCCCTCCTCAAGGCCGGCCTTCCGGCCAATCAGACGGCGGTGGCGGGCGCCCGCGTGGAGTTCGCCTGCAGCGTCTTCAGCGACCTGCAGCCTCATGTGAAGTGGATCAAAGTGGACAACCCGAGCCACCTCGTCGGACCCCACGAACCGCCCGATGGCCCCGTCGTCAAGGTGCCATTCGCGCTGCCGCTTAGTTTCGGTTTTGTCCGTTTCCCTTCACTATAACAACCTTGTTGCATGAGCGACTCAGCTCCGTTTCGTTTGTGTTCGTTCAGGATGCGTGGGACGAAGACCCGCAGCTCCTGACGCTGACCAAAGTGAGCGCCGCCGATGCCGGCGAGTATGCGTGCGTAGCCGAAAACGACATGGGCATCTCGTACCAGTCGGCCTGGCTCACCGTGCTGGAGAGTAAGCGAAACTTGCGACCAAAAGCAAGATGGCGCCTCTCGTCTGTCTTCCCTCCGGTGTTTTGATTTATGGTCTGTTCTCCAGGCCCGCAACTTTCCCACAGCTACGCTCAGATCTTCTTCTACTGCATGGGCTTCTTCATCGCCGTCACGGTGACCTTCACCGCCGTCATCTGCAAGCTGTGCGCCGCCCCAGGGAAGGGCGTCGCCCCTGGCAACCAGCTGGCCGTCCACAAGCTCGCCAAGAGGGTGGCGCTCAAGAGACAGGTGACCGCCGCCGTCGGCGCTAGTAGCTGTAGTGCGAGTGGGAGCGAGTCACATGTGGGAGTCTCAATTCTGAACTTTCAAGATTCACGAAGTTTTAAGCTAGTCTGTGTAAACTAGCTTTAGCACGAGTCAGACATACTGCAATTATTCAAAAATAGCCACGTACCCCGTGCCATGCTAACAGCCGAAAGCGTTCCTCGCAGGTGTCTCTGGTGTCTTCGTCGTCCATCTGCTCCAAGAAGTCTTCCGTGTGTCCGTCTTGTCCTTCCAGCGGGACCACCGCCGGCATGGCCACCACGTCCGCAGACTACCAGCTGCCGTACGACCTTCAATGGGAACTTCCTCGTGAGAGGTGAGTGACGGGTACGCTGCTTCCTGTGGGCAATTCGCATGAAATCTTCTGCGGGTACTCAGGCACGTTCCAAACATTGGCATTAGCACGTAAACTAAATTGAAGATTCTCAATGTGAACACCAGATGGCGCCAAATTGTTACCTATTGCGATTTATGTGTTTCCTACTTGTGAGGAGTCATTCACTTAATTATTAGTAAAACCATTTTTGCTGCAATCAGTAAGAGAATTGTTTTTAACTAAATTTTGGGTGTGGAATCCAAAACTGATCTCGTTCTTGTCCGCAGGCTGACGCTGGGCAAGCCACTGGGCGAGGGTTGCTTCGGCCAGGTGACCTTGGCCGAGGCCATCGGCCTGGACAAGGAACGTCCGACATGTGTCACTAAGGTGGCGGTGAAGATGCTGAAAGGTGAGCGCCGGCCTTACGCTGGTGTGCGTGGTCCCGTCCTTACTTGCACTTACCACAGCGGACGCTAGCGACAAGGACCTGATGGACCTCATCTCCGAGATGGAGTTGATGAAGATGATCGGTCGCCACAAGAACATCATCAACCTGATTGGCGCCTGCACGCGCGACGGTGAGCCGGTCGTCAAGACCAACGGCGTTTGGAAGAGACGGGCACACCAAACGTTGACTGAAGTCCACTTGAGATAACCTGACCACAAGGGGACTTGACTTGGGTCTTGGTGGAGATGGGATCAGGTCTGTGTGCTTTGTGGTGCTCCATTGGTCAGGGCCGCTGTACGTGGTGGTGGAGTACGCCGCCCGGGGGAACCTCAGGGAGCATCTCCGTGCACATCGCCCGCCCGATTCCGAGTACTGGCGCCATTCAGCCGAGATGCCGCGGGGTGGCCTGGATCTCCAAGATCTGGTGTCTGCGGCGTACCAGGTGGGCCGCGGAATGGCCTACCTGGCATCAAAGAAGGTGATTCGATGACATCATCAATGCAGAGCCAAGAGTGGCAGGAACTGGTTTCATCAGGAACTCTAGTGAAATCAGGAGAGAGATACAAAAACATAACTTCTTTGGTCAGTGCGTCCACAGAGACTTGGCGGCCCGTAACGTTTTGGTCACGCAAGACCTCGTCATGAAGATCGCAGACTTCGGCCTGGCCAGAGACGTGCACCACTTGGACTACTACAAGAAGACCACCAATGTGAGAAGTCTGCAACACACCAGTACAGAACAGAATAGTCCAGACTACAACAAGCCGAGCCAAGTCAAGAAAAGACAAGAGCATTCTGAACAAGGACAGTCTAGTGAGACAAGAACAGATCAGAACAATCCAAACCTGAACAGTCTAGCCACAGCAGACTGATCCAGCGCCAGAACGGAAACAATCCAGCACAGACCGGACAGGACAGTTATTCCTGGGACAATCCAGATGAAACAAGAGTAGACTAGATCAGTCCAAACTGGAGTAGTCCAGACCAGAACTTAATAGAACAAAACACAAACAGTTCAATCCCGATCAGGTCAGTCAAGTCCATTGCAGACCAGACCAGAACAATGCAAACTTGAACAGTCCAGACAAAACCACTGAGGAGCAGAACCCTCCAGATCAGATAGAACTGCTCCAAAACAGCCAAGAAGAGACCTGCAGAGTCCAACTAAAACCACTCCAGACTCGACCAAAACCAATCTGATTCTTGTGTTTTTGTTGTCCAGGGTCCTTTGCCTGTCAAGTGGATGGCGCCCGAAGCTTTGTTCGACCGCATCTACACTCACCAAAGTGACGTGTGAGTTCAACATCAGCAAGCATGCTAAGCAGCCAGCACACGCGAGCCTTTCGAAGCTTGGGAGACATGAAGTGGACTGGATGGCGTCCAACTGGGCTTTTCTTGTGGCTCAGGTGGTCTTTCGGCGTCCTGATGTGGGAAATCTTCACGCTGGGAGCGTCTCCGTATCCTGGCGTCCCAGTGGAGGATCTCTTCAAACTTTTGAAGGAAGGCCACCGGATGGACAAGCCAAATGGCTGCACACCACTACTGTGAGTAGCCGCCAGCAAACGTACGCACCTGCTAATTACATGAGATCTTGTCATTAGTGCCTGTGAGAGGGTTTCAGTTGAATCTGAGCGTGGTTAGCTAGGTTCAGTTGCCTGTGTTGAATTTCTGAATACGTCCATGAAGGCCTCTCTCTTCCACGCTCACATAGTTGCTCTCTATTGTATATTAAAACGAGGCTAAAAGCACTTTTTGTGGTCTGTCAGCTATGAGATGATGCAAGACTGCTGGCATGCAGTCCCCTCCCGCCGGCCCACCTTCCCGACACTCGTCCAGAGATTGGACATGGTGCTAACATCGCTAGCCAAGCAGGTAACTGCCGTCGCCGCCGCGAAGCCCGTGATGCTAGTGTTGCAAGTGGCTAGCACTACTAAGCAACAGCTCATGATGATGGTGCCGATTTAAAAGCTAATGATGCTAACAGCTAGTATTGCTAAGTAACAGCTAACATCGCTAACAGGATCGCAGCTGTCCTTCCACTTCTGTTGTTGCATTGCTGGGTAGTTAGCCTTTAGCATCATCATGGTGATCAACTTGACTTTTCCCCCAGGACTACCTTGACCTTTCCGCCCCCCTCATCCACAATTCTCTGCTGGTCTCCTGCCCTTCCAGTACCCCCACATAGATGTGCCCCTGGATCATCATCATCATCCAGGAGGTGGAGCTTTAAAGCAGGAAGTACTCTGTGCTGTTTTTTGTTGATAACGTGTAAATATTGTCAATACTTGTGAATACTTAAAAAAAAAAAAAAGACAAAATATTACTGATCGAATTTTCTTTTGAAAGATTTCAAGTTGCAAAGATGCAAATAATCCAACCAGAGAAAATTCATTTTCCACAGGTGGTACAGATGCCTGAGGGACCACAATTTTTCAGGATGTGCCCAGCCATTGAGCAGTCCCTCCATATTGTGTGGTTCATGGATCGCACAATATGGAGGGACTGGTCAAAAATCCAAAATGCCGTTTTTTACTTGCAAGTAAAAATGGCATTTTTGATTGTTTGTCACCCTCCGGTGGCTGGTTTGGGTAGGACACCTGGATCACACCAAGGCCATCTGAATGCGTCAACATTTTTATTTGGCAGACAAAAGTAGCATTACGACGCTTCGTGACCGGCACGAAGACGCCGTCAGATGCATAAATTAGCCGAAAGAGGAAAGGAAATATCAGGCCGGGGGTGGGAGGGTCTACTGGTGGTCTACTGGTGGTACTGCCGCCTCCTGGTCGTCCAGCGAGCGCTTGCGGGCGAAGAGATGGGTGGGATCACGACCCCTGAAGCCGGGCTGCACGTTGAATACGGGCACGTTCCTCCAGGCGGATGGGTCATCGAAGGGGGCGGCGGCCTGCCCTGCGTTGCACTCTTTGGTCTGGACCATCTGCAGGAAGGTCTCCATATCGGGCCCCAAACGACCCAGCAGGCCCGAACGCACCGCCGCCACGGTCTGCTCGTCGCACGCCTGCAGCGTCTGCAGCAGCGTGCTGTAGTACCTGCGTAACACACACCAATACGTTATACTTTATCATCGTAACATACTGCAGGCAACGGGGAAAAAAAAATAGCATAAAATTAGTCCACTTGAACGCATCACAAACAAGGGGAAGCTCCCTCCACGCCAGCAGGGGGCGACACACTTTACATCTTGTCATGACGACGTCTGCACAGCAAGACGTGACAGTACGCAGATAACGCCTTGCTTGTCACGTTACAGGTTACGAAAAACATTTGTGGTCACGAGTAACATGGAACAAGTAACGGTTTTACAAGTTATAAGCATTTTAGGTGAAGGAAGCGTGGCAACCTGTTGGGGAAGTGGGTGGGCACTTGCACGACATCGGCGAAGGCCTGCGGGTTTTCACGCGCCACGCTGCAGATGTCGTGCGTGATGAAGCATTCCTCCTGCACCTCGGCGATCATCCTCTGGAAGATGTTGCAGCGGCGGATGGTTTGGAAAACTTTACTGCCGATGCCCTGGGCCACGCAGTGCAAACTCTTCTTCACGAACATCTTGCCCTAAACGCCAACAACACAACAGGCGTGTGGCCGTCAGCCACGGACGGCGCTGCTTGCAGGACTTGCAGTGTTGCGCCACTCACGAGAGTTAGGCTTTCAATTGAAGGTTTAAAAGGAAAAAAAAAAAAACTTGGGATAGGGTTTCAAACACAGGGTGGGGTTTCAAAAGAGGGTTTCAGAATTAGGGGAGTGTTTTTAATAGGGGACTGTTGTAAATTATGGTTGGGGATTCAAAGTAGCGTTTTAATTTTGGGTTAAGGTTTCAAACTTAGGGTAGGGTTTCACTTTAGGGTTAATGGTTTCAAGTAGGATTTGAAATTTAGGGTAGGGTTTCAAATTAAGTTTAGGGTTTCATAGTCGGGTTTGAACTTTGGCTTAGCTTTACAAACCTTACAGTGGAGTATCAATCCAAGGTTTTAAACAAGGGTTTTGGTTCTGAATTAGGGTTAGAAGGTAGGATTTGTGTTTGAAATTAGGGTTTCAAACTAAGGTTAGGAATTCAAAGGAGGGTTTTGAAATCAGGTTTATGGTTTCAAATTCTGGTGCTTCCAAATTCAGGACAGTGTTTCAAATTGGAGTTCGGGTTTCCAATTCAGAGTAGGGTATTGATTCAAATTACGGTTTCAAACTCCGGTTTGTGTTTCAGAGTAGGATTAGGTCTTGAAAGTGGGGTAAGGTTGTTAAATTTAAGCAGGGTTAGGGTTTTAAATTTAGATTTTAATGTAAGATTAGGTTCTTGAAATTGTCGGTTCAATCTAGGGTTAGCATTTCAAATTAGGGTTTTTAAAAATCAGGTTAGGGTTTCAAACTAGGGTGATGCTTTGCAATTAAGGTTTCAAGGTGGGGCTGGGGCTTGAAATGAGGATGTGATAGGGTTTGTCACCTCGGTGTTGAAGGTGGCGGCGGCCTGCAGGAAAAGCTCGCAGATCTCGTGCATCCCGTCCGTGTCACACGTGGAGTTTTCCAGGCACGAGAAGAAGCCGCAGCCCACCGCCACCGCGCCATTCAAGCAACGCGCCACCTCCGCTGCCAAACAAAACACGCCGCACGCCGCCTTACTCGCATCAAATCCAAAAAGCAACTCCCATTCATTCACAGGACATGAGAAGGTGTGGCTCACCGGGGCTGTTGGAGGAGAAGCGGGCGCGGCGCGTCGCCGCCTCTTCGGCCAGCGGTTCCGAGCACCACGCCGAGGCCGCCACCACCGCCACCGCGATCAACAGACGACAACACCACGACGAGCGCCACATTTTCAACCAGGACTGGGACCGGGGACCAGAATGAAGGTTTGCCGGCCACGCGGCCGCTCCCTTTATAGGACGCCGGCTCGACTCAGGCCAATGGGAGCCCGGTGACGGACGGCCAACGGCTCCCTGGTGACGTCACGGGAAGAATGTTCCGTTGGGCGGCCGTCACATCCCGGCCATTTGCATTCTGCTCACGTTCGTCTCGGGGGGGTGTGTGGCTTTGGTCCGCTGGAGTGCAACCACATCGGGGGGCCTTGCACGCACGCACATTCTCACACACAATAAAAGTCACATATGCTGTACATACATCAGTAAAATTATCCATGCACACTCCCAACAAAAACAAAATACAGTCTTGAAAGACGCACTCACAGTCAAACGACAGTGTCCATATACCCACACACGCAAACTGACACAGTCCCATTCGCCCGTACAAACACACACCACCACTGTCACACGGATACAGCGACAAAAATACACAAACGCACTTTAACAGTTAGCTAAATGCTAAAAGAAAAATGCACGCGACACAACAAACGTGCGCCCACAAACAGTCCTACAGCGCACGGACCTAAACGCACTCAAAAAGGTGGAGATGCTCTCCCACGCAACACAAACGCATCACGGCCAAGGCACTTTGGATCGTCACACATTTATCGCTTTATTTGGATCGCTAATAGAGGCCGTTCCTAATATTTTGACTGATGTAAAACGATCCACCCAAGGCACGAATCGTGCTGGCGTCAAGAGAGATCGAGCGTACCTAATGAAGGGGCCGCTGAGAGAACACGCAACACCCGTGGTCAGAGTTCAAGACCGGTCGTGCTCGGTTGTCATGTGAGCGTGGAAAAAGTGCTGTGTCTTATCAACCCCGCGAACGGGAAGTGGCGACCTGTGCCGGTCAAGGGTCGACGCACTGCGCGCAAACGGCAACGCGCGTCTTCACAACCTGCAGGCAAACGCACAAAAACACGTACAAAGACGCACGTCTACACAACACATAAATACAAACTCCTGCAAAAAAGAAAATAAAAAAATGATGCCAGGCCCCACAAAAACACATTCATGGAACTGAACAAACACGCATCCCCAAGCACACATCTCGTGCGCCATCAGACTAATCCGGCCTGGTGGCACATTTGGTAGAAGTGTCCTTGTTGCTGGATGAGCCGGGCGGGGGCGTCCACCTCCACGATGGCGCCGCGCTCCATCACCATGATCCTGCGGTCAGAACGGAGGCTCAACACTCACCGCTTTGCATAGCACCAAGTCGCCACAATGCAGCACCGCTCGGGTACCAACCGTCATGGCTCACCGGTTTTCTGGCTCTGGTCGTGTGACGTTCACAAGCAAGTTCAGCAATAATTGTTTCGAAGGGGGATTTTTTTTTTTTTTTTTAACGCACTTAACTGTCTCTATGGCTAAGCGGCCTTAATGAGGTTTCACGATTTGCAACATTTTCTGATGACATGAATGGCATTGTTGGATATTCAGAAATGTTCTCCGATTTCCCATGAAAACGAAGCCCAAGCCATCTTTGTGTCTTAAGAGTTTTTTTTTTTTTTGGTTTTGTTGGCCAATGTCACTCAAGCTGTCGGTAGCGTGAATGCCACCGGAGGAAGTTTTTGCTACCTTGCTGCAATACGCTATTTTTTTTAATCGCATGTTGTCTGTGTCTGCATTTCGGAGTGTCTTCTTCTCCTGACCTGTTGCAGTCCATGACGGTGTTGAGTCGGTGGGCGATGGTGAGGACGGTGCAGTGGTTGAAGTGAGTCCGGATGGTGGACTGGATCAGCTGGTCCATCTCCAGGTCCACAGCGGCCGTGGCTTCGTCCAGGAGGAGGATTTTGCTTTTCCTCAGCAGAGCTCTCGCTAAACACAACAGCTGCCGCTGACCGACACTACCCACACACACACACATACACAGTTTGAAAACAATATTTTAAGGACTCAAAATGGATGCTCTGGACATTATAATTTTGCATGTTTTGTTTTGGTGTGAGGATAAGAAAGTAGTGCCCGTTCCGTTGTTTTTCAATTCATGGATCGATGTCTTTTAAGACTTTAGAAAGATCCGCAGAAACCTTGGGCAAAGTAAATCATCAGCTCCGTTGCCGGAGCGCCAGCTTGCTGTTGGGTTTTGGTGTGTTGCGGCCGCAGTTCCGAACAGTTCGTACCTGAGGTTCTCGCCTCCTTCGCAGCACTGATGCTGCAGCTTGTCGGGTAGCGCCCGCACAAAGGCGCTAAGATGAGCGAGTTCCAGAGCTCGCCACAGCTCCTCGTCGGAACAGTCGTCGAAAGGGTCCAGGTTCATCCTGAGGGAGCCGGAAAACAGCACCGGATCCTGGTGGGGGCGGGGTCACAAAAATCAGCGGTCAAGATTCATCAATAGCTTATTGGTATTTCCGTTAGGAGCAAATTGCTCGTATCTCAGGGCCAAAAGGCAATAAATGAAGTGCATCAGGGTGCAAAAGTCTTTGGCCGCTGTGAAATTTGCTGGCGAGTTGAGTCGTCCATACGGAGGATCACCTGAGGAATGATGGTGATCCTGGAGCGAAGATCCCGAAGGCCAAGCTGAGCAATATCCACTTCATCGATGTAGATGCGCCCACTGGCCGCTTCCAGAATCCGAAAAATTGCCAACGCCAAGGACGACTTCCCTGCTCCCGTCCTTCCGACGATCCCCACCTTGTCGGCCGCAATGGCAAGAGCATTAGCGTTAGCATTAGCACTTGAGCCGGGATGACAACGCGAAAGTGCCAAAGTTGCTGCCAATGAACGATCACACTGAACGCATTCGACCAGCGATGACGACTCAAGCACATTCCAAAAGTGTTTCGCCGTCTACCCCTCCGTCACCTTCTCTTTGTCTTGGATATTGACGGAGATCCCCTTCAAGGCCCAGTCCAGACCTTTCCGATACTGCAACCCGTAGTCCTCGAACTGGATGCTCCCTGTCGTCGGCCAATCAGCCGCGAGGTGAGTGTTCTCCGTCAGCCAAGCTGCCTGAAAAGTCGCAAGCTGGTTGGGGACAGTTGGGACTGCCCGTGGTGCAAATCGGAGTGCAGAAGCAAACCTCTTTGGCCGTGTGTGCGTACTCCTGGACTCGCTCCACCGACACGATGTTGTTCTCCACGTCAGTCCAAGACCGAACGATCCAACTCAGGATCCCGGTCACCTGCATCGCAAAAGCAAATGGAAAGAAACTTTTTGGGGGTTTGGTGAAACGGTGAGTGTCTTATCAAGCAGCTGCGTGTCCGAACCTGAAGCGAGTGAGACAGCGCCAAACCCACCACGCCGGGACTGAGCTCGTCCCGACTTCGCACCGATAAGATAGCGGCAGCCAGAACCAGAAGATTGCCCAGAAACTCCAGATTGACCGCCAGCCATCTGACAAACAAGAAATGACTTTACGGAAAACCAACAGAGTGGCCCTTTTTCAAAATGGAGGTTGCAGTGCAATGTACCTGGTCGCCACAAATCGCGGGAAATAAGCTTCTTGGTTCTTGTCGATGCGACGCTGGGCCTGCTGCACAAAATGTTTCTGCTCGCCGAAGGCTCGGATGACACAGACGCCCTGCACCGTTTCGTTGAAGTGACTGTAGATGGGAGAGCGACTGACCGCCTCCAGTCGCCGCAGCTGACACGACGCCGCCACGTAGAAGCTCTGCAAAGCCGCACAGTGAAAAACGGTGCCCACCTCGACGAGGCGCCGAGGCCGGGGCGAAAAGAAGGCCACCTGGATGAAGACGTAGAGGCAGGCGAGCGGGAGCAGCACCAGGCCGCTGAAGGGCGTGGCCACCAGGACGATGATGCACACTTCCAGGAGCTTGAACAGGTAGCCCAGCATCATCTTGAGGCCTTCGGGAATCATGCAGTCAATGGCGTCGATCTCCTTGGAGAAGCGGTTGAGGAGGTTCCCGCTGGGCGTCGTCTCAAAAAAGGACATCGGCGAGCGCAGGACGTTGTAGAGCAGATCGGCGTGAAGGTGGCGCGAGGCGACGATCCCGCCCAGCGCCACGGCCAGCGTCGTCCCAAACATGGCCAGACCTGAACAACGGCTGACTGTCAAACTTGGAAATGATGTCAGGAAATTTTCGATTTGTGGGGCCTGCTTGAAACAAAACAGCGATGGCTGATTTTGTGTCTTTAACCCATTCATGCACCCTGTAACCTGATAACATAAGCTGTCCACTGTACAGCGAAACTCCTCTACAACGAAACCTACATGGGCGGAAATACCCCCTAGTGTGAAAAAATCTTCATGCATTATTAACACCATTCCCATTTTCCTGCCCCCCCCCATACAACGAAAAAAAACCCTGTTAAGTTCTACGAAATCTTTTTCTCTGCTCTTGCCTCGCGACGAGAATCACTAGAAACGAAGTCTAATCCAACAGCGAACTCTACTGCTTCGTTCGGAAACGGCAACAGCAACCACCACACTGGTTTACACATGCGCAGTAGTCCAGGAAGTATTTGTTATTGTTAGTTTCAGACGCTGCAAGAACGTTGCATTGCTAAAATGGCTACAAAACGGACCTTTGGATGTCAAGCAGCTAAGAAAAAGAAGAGCTCTGACGCTGGAAGAGAGGGTAAAAGTGATCAAAATGAAAGACGGAGGAAGCGAAATATTATTATCCAAGAAATTGATGTAAGTGAAAGTGAATGCTAATCGTAAATTTCGCAATTTCTTCCCCCTTTTTTCCTTTCTACACTGACTATATAAAGTGTCAAATAAGTGTATGCTCATACTTATGCACTATTGGAATAAAAATAAAGAGTACACTTACGTTTGTGTGGGCACGTACACACACGTGTGTGCGTGTTTACATCTGAGATCAAATTTGCTGCAGTGAAACCCCCTTGTTGTGAAAAATTTCTTGCTGTAAACATGATTTTGTTGTAGAGGAGTTTCACTGTAGTAAGCGCTGTGCCTGAAAGGGTGAAACAGTGTCTGAAAAATTGCCTCATTAGTCTGTCTTTCTTCCATTAACATTCCAATTCTATCAGTTCAAAATTCATTTTGGGTTTTTTTTTTTTTTTTTTGGTGTTCTCTCGACTAACCTACCAGAGCTACTAAAAGCACAAAAAAAAGGGCGTCTCGGTAAATCGACCCCTGTTCCAAGGACCAAAGTGTCTTTGGCATCGTCAAGACCAAATTGCCAGAAAGGCATTTTTGCCCAATGCCGAGATCTTGCAAACTTTGTTCCTCCCGACATTCTTGAACATGCGACACATCAGAACCTTGAGTCAAGCCCAGAGCTCCAAACACGCCGAGTCTGAGCATATGATCCATCTGGGTGCCGTTGACGGGGCGGTCGTCGGCCCACAGGCTGAGCCAGTAGCTGTACGCCAACGAGGCGGCCTGCTGGAAGGCGCACAGGAAAACGATGGTCATGATGAAGGACAGGCCCACGGTTCGGAAGTAGTCGCCGTATACTTGCAGCTTCACCTGACAACACAAAGCAGACGTGTCTGTTTTGTCGACGTTAACTTCCAGTCTGCCTCTTGATGTTCACGTGCGACCCCTAAATGGTCTAGTGGAAAGTCCAGAGTGTGCATTTTGTTTTCCTGAATGACAGATGTTGCGCTTTTGTGACTTGAAAACAACTCACTCTCCCAACGTGAGCCTTGTCAGGCTGGGTGAGTTTGCCGGAACAATCCGAAGGCAAGTCTTCGTGGAGTCCCACCACCTGAACGCTGGCGCCGCTCATGTCGCAGCTGAAAGCAGGGCAAGAGTGGGACGAGTTAGGGATGGACATAAAAATGCCATATGCATGTTGTCTAAATAGTAAAAGGATCTAAAACGTTGTTACCTGATGAGCTGCTCCTGAGAAAGATCAATAGAGTAGTCAGTAAAACTCAGGCGGGACAACGATTTCCTGCTGACTGCAAAGACAAAAAAATAAAAAAATAAAAAAAGCAGCTCCCGTTTCACCGAAGCCACGTTCCGAGATCTTTTTGCCGTCGTCCTTTCATACCGCGCTTGTAGGCTGAGCTTTCTCTGGGCTGATTCCCGCTAAAGTTATGAATCAATTTGGCAAAAGCTCCTTTGCGTTCCAACAGCTGCAAGTACGAGCCCATCTCGGAGACGCGCCCCTCCTCCATCACCAGCACCAAGTCGGCCCTGGACAACAGGCTGAGGCTGTGGGTGACCAGCACTCGTGTCTAAATCAAAACAAAAAGGCAAAACCGCTGTTCCCATGTGACTGCTCGGAGGAAGCGCGACGCGGGGACGAGCCTGTTGGTCCATAAACGTGAATTTCATCTAATTTCACAGACCCTGGTGAACGATTTGTTTCAGCACTTGGTGAGTAATTCAAATCAACAAAATGTGGCTTTTGTTTTACTTTCTCTGCCTTCACCAAAATGATTGCAGCCATGATTGCGTAACTTAACTGCTTTGCCTTCCACTTCCAACGGTTGCTTTCTGTTAGAGCGAACATGCACTTGAGGGTGTGAGTAAATCAGGCCTTGCTCCACCTTGCTCTTCAGAAGTCCTTTGGGTCCAATGACTCGATCGAAGATGTGCTGGCCCACGTGCGCGTCGACGGCGGACAGCGGGTCGTCCAGCAGGTACACGTCGGACTTCCTGTACACTGCTCGAGCCAAGCTGATCCTCTGCTTCTGACCTCCGGACAAGTTCAAGCCCTGCGTTCCGGCCAAAGTGTCATCCTCACCCGTCCTGCGACGGCGCAACGCGGCTTTCTACCTTTTCCCCGATCTCGGTGGCGTCGCCAGCCGGGAGTAGTTCCAGATCCGGCAACAGAGCGCAGGCTTCTAGGACGCGGTGATACCAGCTTTCCTTCCTCTCCAGGCCGAATAAAATGTTCTCCTCCAGCGTGGCGTTCTGAATCCAGGCCTGCTGAGGAACATACGCCACGGAACCCTGCGGAGAGAGCCAGGAGAAAATTGGCCCAATTTTAGACAAACTACAAATGGTGACGCAAGCTCATTCCATAGCACCTCCCACTTTTTTTTTTTTTTTTTGGTGCAAAACTCACCCTGATCAGGACGGAGCCCCTCCTCCTCGCCATCTCTCCCAAGATGGCCGAGAGCAACGAAGACTTTCCCGATCCGACGTGGCCCACCACGGCCACCAGTGTGCTGCTTTTCACCTTCGTAAAAGATTCAAACGTTTCCGGCGACTGAGTTCACGATGCTTTGGGGGCGAGTTACCCATTGACACACGAGAACATATATTACACATGTGCATTGGTGTCCATGTGGCTCATTCAACAAATTCAAACAAATAATAGAACCGGAATTTATTACAGTCGACATCCTTGGGGAGAAACAAAGTGCCCGAGTACACACAAATTTAGCTGAATTGCGTTGACTCACTCTAATAAATTGTGCATATTGATGATGGAAAAAAAGCAAAAGTCGAAAATGTCTGGGTGACCCTCCTCGTAATGGCGGCTTGGAGCAAAGAATGTAAACCAACCTTCAAGTTGATTCCCTGCAAGCACGGCGCTCCGTCATGGCACCAAGCGAAGTGCCCGTCTTGGATCACAACTGCGTCGCCGTCTGAAGAGGACAAAGTGCGTTTGTGTCCTGGTGAGATCCGATGACGAGCAAGGAGCAGACGAGCGAGTGGCTCTGTACCGTCGGAAAGGGGAAGTTTTTCCACATTGTCCGACTTCAGCTCATCTTGGCACAGGAAGTTCCCCAAACGTCGGAGTGAAACGAAAGCCTGATGGCCCCACAGAGTCAGAAATGACTTGGTGGGGGGGGGGGCGCTTTTGCGTTTGCCAACTTGCCTGCAACGTGGTGCTCATGGCGAAAGGAAGCTGACTCAAAGGAGTTTTCAGGATGTTGATGAGAGCGACCGACACAAAAATCTTCTGCGCGTCCAGAACGTTGCGCTCATCAATCAGCACGTAAACCGCGAACACGGCAAAGGCGATCTTGGAAGAGACGGCAGATTCACCACGACTCCAAAACCAAAAGCCACTTGTCATTGGACTCGTACTGGAAAGGAAGCTCACCAGGAAGGAGGAGGAGTTGAAGGAGGCAAGCGAGACCGAGTAGAGGACTTGCGACTTCTTCAGGGCCTCCAGTTCGCCGTCTCGCAGGATGCCGACGCGACGCAAGAAGGCGTCCTCCCAGGCGTAGAACTTGAGGATCTTCACCCCACTCACGATCTCGTTCATCAGCTTGATGCGGCCGTCCATGAAGTCCAACTGCACTTCCTGAGGGCGGTGCTTTCTCGTCAGACTGCGGTAATAACGGGCGCCACCCCCTGTCTGCCCGACGACCTCACCTGCAGCTTGCTCCGCAACTTCGCGATGAGTCCGTTTAGAGGGAAGATCAGGATGACGGCGCCGATGCCGGCCAAAGCGGACAAACCCAGCAGCTGCCGACCAGCCGACAAAACTTGTTAGTTACTCGGATGTAGCGATTTTGACCCTCTCCCAATACAACAATCGCGAGAGCGATTTCACTTACGTTGGACAGGAAGTAGAAACACAAAGCGATCTCGATGGGCGCCACCCACACGCTGTTGACGTAAACCACAAAGTCCATCATCTTCTGGGTGTCCACGGAAATCAGGTTGATGACTTCTCCCACCGTGCACTGACGGCGAGCGGCACTGCTCATCACCAGACACTGACGCCACATCAACACATTGCGGCAGTTTGCATCGCTTCCCAAAAGGTCAAAACGTGTACACAAGGCGCAGAGAATGAATAGAAGCTACAATCGTGGTTGCAGTTGCGTCATGCATCCACTAGATGGAGCTACGCTAAAGGGAATACAATACAATACAGCTTTATTTATAATGCAACGCATTCTGTCAATTCACACTCCCGTGGCGCTGGCAGGGTCCTGCCAACTGGATGCCGATGACGCCGCCGCTTACCTTCCTGTAGACGAGGGCCATGACGGCGCTCTTGAGCCTCATTCCGAGCGTGAAGCATCGGTACATGTACTGATGGTTAAGCAGCGACTGGAGGCAAGACAAGAGGAAGAGCAGGCCGGCGAACAGGAAGCCCTTCCACATGGCCGCGTCCTCGTCCCGCATGAAACCCAGCAGAAGACTGCGCCCAAACAGTATTAGCATTAGCAATTACGCCGCTTCTATGCTCAATGCCATTCACATATGTTAAACTGAATGTTACACTAAATGCCCCCTCCATGGCGGTAAATTGCCGTTGAACTGTTGTAAAATTTATATAGATAGATCTCTACCGACCAACCTGAGCACCTGCGGGACAGCAAACATGAAGGCGTCGTGCAGGAGGAGGCACAAGGTCCCCGTCAGGAAGTAGGGCCCGAAGCTCCGCCCCAGAGCACGCAGGAGCAAGGAAATATAGCTGCGCTTTTTGGCGGGCTTCCTCAGCAGCCGGCTTTTCTCCGACGTCGCCAACGGCCTTCTGATGATCATGATGAAAAGCCGTTTGACAGGAAAATTGCAAACTGATCCTTGAAGGATGCCAGCAGTTGACTCGTCCGGACATCCAATTTCATTTCACTAAGTAGTGTGTGATATTGTGCGACACTTAACTTAAAAAACTGTTATAAACTTGTTTGATGTCAACATTCTTTTTTTTTTGTTATTCAATTTGAAAGTGTCGCCCTGAGCTGAACTTTGTTCACACTTTATTTACTCCAAATCATCCCTTTGTTCAACTATTCATTTCAGCAACAATCTGTCAATTCAAGTCGGTGACTTTTTTTTTTTTTAAATGCGCGTCAAAGGTAGTTTCAAGAGTTTCTTTCTCACCGTTGCTCGGCACGTTTTTGCGTCCAGGCAGCTTCGAGCTCACTCATGATCCGCTCCGACGAGTCCTGGTCGCGCAGCGTCCACAAGTCGTCTGCCTGCAGGGGGCGCCGGAAGCCCCGAATCACCAGACTGCTCGGCGGAAAACGGTGTTTTTCAGATTGGGCGCAATAATTCGTCAAATTCAATTCGGCATTGGGATACAAGGTTGGGGTGCTAACGCCATATATTTGTTGACATTATTGTTGTAATCTAATTGATATTTCTAGCACACAAACAAGCATTGGCTCTCACACGGGAACACACCCCACAGCAATCGCGACAACCGTCTGTGATTTTCCTACCCGCCGAACCAAAAAAAGAAAAAGTTGGAAAGGAAGGAGGCATCTTCTTCGGGACATGGGTTCTGAAATGAGAAAGCCAAACAAAACTAGCAAACGTCAGCGGGAATCTGCCACCAATAAAAATAAGAAAAACCCAATTGCCCTTTTCGCTACCTCAATGCGGCGGGCGCCGAGCGGTCGCCGGTCCGAGAAGCCGCTCAGCACCGCTTGGATGACTTGAAGGGAAAAACAGATGAAAAAGGCCACAAAACGGATGCCGTCTGACCAAAAGCTCTGAAAAAAAAGAACGCATGTTAGCATGGCCAAAAGAAATGGCTTCACCAAGATTGGATTTTTATTTATATTTTGCGAGCATGTGCAGCCACGTGCCTGCCAGACTTGGCAGCCAAGTGTCAAACGCACATGAAGGTTTTCGGAGCCCCGCGTGAAATGAACATGGAAAATTGCCCGTCGGGCTTCTGTGACTTTTGGCAGTTGACAAAAGGGAAAGTCAGCATATCACAACTGTTGCGATGAATGAGGCACTCCCAGTTGGCAAACGAAACCAAAAACAAAGCGGATTGAACGTAACCACATACAGCTTTGGCTTTGGAAAAAGCCTTTAGCTTGATGCTAACAAACAACGAAAAACATCATAGCCAAGCTAACAAAACTAGCATCGATGTCGCAGGAGCTCTCGTTGCAAAGTTAATAACGAATATTTGAACACAAACTGTCGCAATTGTCAAAATATATATTTGTCATTTTCCGCACAACTCGCTGTGGCTAATCGTAAGTGAATCTACGGCGCATTGACACGTCGCAATTATACTGCCCCCTAAAGGTCATGATGCGCACACACAGGGGCAACACATTGTAGATTTCAGTTTGTCAAATTAAAGCCCAAAAAAAAAAAAAAAAGAGAAAGTATCAATTTGCAAAGTCTTCCAGACCTGATCAAGAATCTGCTCCACGATAACCTTGAGAGGAGGGACAGCGCAAAGAACCAGAAGAGTCCAGAAGAGGAAGAGCAGGACGGACGAGCGGGTGCCTTTTCTCCTCTCCACGTGGATAACGACGACGGACAGCACCTGGCGGGCACACAACGTTTTCAAATGTCGTTTGGAGCATGGTGGCGTCGGCCGGCGACGGACGTGACCCACGAAAGTCAAGGATCGGACGAGCGGGCCAAGCAAGAAGACGGCGTGAGTGTGGAGTTCATCGTTCTTCTTCACCAGGAGGTAGAAAATCTCCAGGAGACTCAACGACGCCAGACTCAAGCTTAGCAGCTGCAAACAGACGTCACGTACTTGCGCGGGAAAAATTCATGTGATGGCGTATTCGCCTAATTGTGGATTTTATTTAATTGTTTTTAACTCATTCAACATTATTCGTGGATTTTTTCTTCTTACCCAATCGGCCGCCTATTTACTTTTTTCCCTTAAAAACAGATTTACATTCTGTGGCTATTGGAAGGGTTCATACATTTTTGTCGGATTGTCAATATCTGTACTTTTTGACCCTGAATCGTGTTCTTTCTTCATGAAAAATTGTTTAAAAGAGGCATAATTTGTTTGGAGTTTTTCACCAATGCGCGTTCTTTGGGCCCGAATTGACTGTTAATTGGGACGGACCCCCCCCTCCCCATTTTAGCTACCTATTTACAATACAACTGTGAAACATGCCGAAATTTGGGAAGCCCCCACAGCTGCTTTTCAAACGATGCGGCCATCTTACTGTCTTGGTGCAGCACATTAATGAGAGCGGGAGGGGCTGTCGCCGAGGTCGAAGATGAAGGTAAAGCAGGTAGAAGGGACAGAAGGTCCACAGGAAAACGCACGGCAAGCAAACCAGGACGGTGTGTTGGAAGCACTGCGTCAGGTCGGGCTTGCTGGTGTACCACGTCACGTTCCAGTCCTGACAACAAACAAAAAAAAAAAGCACCATTACACATGATTTCTCAAATGCTGTCCAAGAAGTATCTCCGCAAGTCATGCAAACAAAGAAGAGCGTCACAACTATTGGAACTGACTCAATAAATCTTACTTTGCAATGGATGATGAAAATCTGCCTGTGAGTCATCTGATGTGTGTCTATGCACTGTTTGTGTTCAAATATCAGTTTCATAGTGTTAAGTACTGCAACGTCAACGCTAGCTTCGTTAGCCCGTCTATGGCACTTTTCATTGGCCGTCAGCATTTAGCCCAAGTGGTGTCAAACATTCAGCTTTTTTTTTTTTTTTAACAATTGTTTACAAGTCTTTGTTGTTGAAATTTACAGTGACCATGACCCCTCATCCCAAAAACGTTTGCGGTGTTTAACTTACCCACAAGGGATCCAAACCGCCCAGCCGACACAAATCCTCCATGACTCCGGTGTCGTCCCAACGGATTCCGCAACAATTTCTCAGCGGCCACAGCTTCGACTTTTGCTTTTCAGCACTTTCATTTTGTCACACCGTCGTGCCAAATAACATGCGTGTGTCACGTATGCGACACATGCACGCACACATATATAAACGCACCCCCACACGCACTTACCCTAATTTCCTCAGTGTGTTCAGAGAAAAGCAATCAAGTCTTACTATGGCACCATCTTGTGGTGTCTGTCAGCAAATTACATTAAAGTGAGTTACTAGCCGTTTATTTCAGAAAAAAAAAAAGACACCATCTCAAGGTATACTGGTGCTAAGACTATGTTGAAGTGAGTTGAAGGGTTTCTTTTTGGGGAAAAAGCGCTTTGAGGTCATATTGAAAGATGTTTGTCTCAAGAACGATAGCATTTACACCTGGGCTGTGATTTGAAGCCATCTTGTGGCATTCGGGTGTCAAGGAACGATGTTGAAGTGAGTTGAGGGGTTCCAGTTAAGAATGAACAGTGCCTGTGATGGTCTTGAAAGAATTTGTTGCCAAGGAACTGTTGGGAGTGAGTGGAGGAGTTTCAGACAAAAATAATTTGACTTTTGAAAAAGCTGTCATTTGACTCTCAGTAATTCTAGTGCCGAGGAACTAAGTTGGAGTGGAGGAGTTTCAGTCAAACAGAAACAGTGTGTTATGACCATCTGCTGGCATCTCAAGGCAATCCTAAAACTTTTACGGGGAGGGGTGTCGGTTGCTGGTGGATGTTGTCACTTTACACCAAACGTAGACTTTCGAGTCTGCAACCACTCCCATTCAAGTCACATGACTTGGTATGCTATGCTTTGCCATAGCCAGGGAGGACTTAAGACGTGTGCTGGAAACAAAGGAACAGAGCACAACATTTTAATGAAAGAACACAAGTTATTTATTTGTTTTTTGCGGGACATTTCACAAAAAAAAAAAAAAAAAGTGGAGACTAGTCTATTTCCCATTGGCCTGAAATACTGACAAACATGTTTTCTGTGGAGAGCAGCAGAGAGGATTCCTGGAAGAGAATGTGCCTCTTTTTTCTTTCTTTCGCGACGTCACTTCTCCTACATGGGATCGTCAAAATAAGAGGGAGGAAATAATCACATTCTATTTCCCACGAAAAGAATCAATGCTGTCGCGGCAGTCAAATAAAAGCCCGAAGAGGAAACGATGTGCTCACTCATCTGCGGTAGCGCCCCCTCTCCTTCTCCCGGTCTCGGTCTCTGGGCCGCTCCCGTTCTCGCCTCGGTCCGACTCGTTCGCGCTCGCGCTGACGCTCGCGTTCCCGCCGACTGCTCACCACAGCCTGCGTCCGCCGCAGGAAGTCGTCCACGCGCATGTCGTAGTCGTGCTGCCCGAGCAAGTCGACGCCAATCAGTCCTAAGTCAGTCCAAGCGCACCCCCGCCCCCGCCCCGAGAACTGAGACTCACCGGACTGGACGCGAAGGCACGATGCGGCGGCGGCGCAACTCGTTGTTTGTCTCGGAAGCGAGGGGGCGGCCCCTCGTGCGGCGGCATAGGATGGTGGTGGTATGCCTGGTGCGGGGGTGGCGGGGGATGGTTGTGGTGGTAGTAGGGAGGGTGGTGGGGTGCCGGCTGCTCCACGGGGTATGCGGCCTGAACACACAGAAACATGATCAGTTCTGGCGGCGGACTCGAAAGGGGAGCCTGAGGAACAAACGAGGCTTACCAACGTCTGCCAAGGAGGCGGCGGTCCCACGTTGTGGTGATAGTCTCGCATGTAGTCGTAGGACTGGCGAGAAACAGGAAGCCACGTTACCGGTGATGCTTGTCCGAGTCAAGACAAAATGCAACCAACTTTATTCATAGTAGAATTTGTGTCAGAGCTTTTGAGATTGCTCATCGCCAGGCAAGACTGTCCTTTTTTTTAATATCGTCCTGGGACTGCAACATTCTATCAGTTCTCTGTATCACCGGTAAAAAGCAGGAAATGATTGGTTCTCAGTATTGGTTGAAATTTCTTCTACCGTGCATTACTTGCTCATGCTTTGCTGACTGTTCTGAACTCATTCACTCCCAAAGACGTTTTTAAACGTCTTTTCAGACTTGGTCCAGAATTGGCTGGTACGGAATGAGTTCAGGTCGCTTATTTCGGACAACAGTAAATGGATTTGAAATTCTGCAGAGGCTTTTTGGGTGGCCGGCTCTGACTTGGTATACGCAGGCGTCAGTTTTGTGGAATTTTTGACTGCCCGTTACATCTGCCATTCTAAAGGAGTTGCCCATGGCCGCACGGGTCGGCTGACGTGGCTCGCTGTGCGGCGGGCAAGTCTTCCGCCTGAGCGGGACACTCACCCCATTGAGGAAAATGTCCCGTCTCACATTGGAGAAACGCCTGCAAAAGGGCCAAGAAACAAAACAGAGAAGTGCAAGTTTTTCAACCTCATCATTTGCTACGTTGGTTGTTTTTTTTTTTTGGGGGGGGGGTGTTGTCCTCACCTCTCCACCGGCTGGTTACGCAGGTCTGGGATAAAGCCTGCAAAGAAAACCAAATGAGATTGTTCCGTGAGCGCGACTGCATATGAGCGAGCGTCCCGAGGACATGCTGATGGTCACTGGAAAATCCAAAAAAGACAACATTTGCAGCTTCTTCTCTTGGACTCTCATTTCCACAACCTGATCGTTGGTTGAAGTCCGGACATTCTGCCCGAGGTCGCTTCCTGCCGTGGAGATCGTACTCTTCGAGACGACGCCTACGTGGACAAGTTGACACGTAAGACAAACGGATGCTCGCTAGTACATGCGAGGCTGCTGGTAGCAGTTACACACTTAAAAAAAAAAAAATACTCAACCTTCAAACCACTTTGACAAGCCTTGGCACAAAAAAGACTTGATGCTGAGATCTACAAAATTGGTCGGCCAAGTGACCTCAGTTTGTAACACCGGTCCTCAAGTCTGCTTCGGTGGTCCCCCAGTCTCGCATCTTTGTCTCAGTTTTTTTTTTTTGCTCAGTCTCTGAGTTTTATCAATTTGCCCAACTGGTCCTAGTATCTACTAAGATGGTCCAAAAGTCTTCCCAGTTTATCCCACTAGTTCTAAAGTCTACCTAGTTAATCCCTGAGATTCCCCAGTTTTTCCTACTTGTCCTAAAGTCGAGTCAGTCGCTCCTTAAATCTTTCTGGGCTGTCCCATTGGTCCTGAAGTCCACTTAGTTGGGCTCAAAGTCTCACTGGTATTTCGTTCTGATGCTTAAGTCAATTTTGTTGGTGCGTGAGTCTTCCCGCTTTGTCCAGTCAGTTACCAAGTCGACTTACTTCATCTCTCCGTTTTCCAGGATTGTTCCACTGTTGCTGAAATCTATTTCGTCGATTGCTAAGTCTTTGTCCCACTTGTCCTCATGTCTAGCAAGTTGGTCCCACTGGTGCTACAAGTCTACTTGGTTGGTCCCTCAGTCGACAATCTCGTGTATGTCAAAGCTTCCAAATTCACGTGATTAAAAAAAAAAAAAAAAAAAATGTAATAGTAGATGTACAAACTTTGAAAGACATCAAAGACTGGGGGGTCAACATACCGCTTGTGATGTAAAAGTGGACTTTGGATTCTACAAAGTTTGTTTCCACATCTGCGTCCATGATAAAAGGCTTTTTCAAACAAACCCTCTTACTTTGAAAGGGCGGGGGGGTCATGATGGTGCTGGTGGTGCAGTCCTGTCAGTCACCAAAGAAAAGCCCCAACCCCTCCAGACATTTTTTTGAGTCCATCAAACACACACTTAAGAGTTCATTCAAGAGCAACACACACACACACCGCAACAAAACGTCCTCGTTCGGTGCGTGTGTGTCTGTCTCAAGACTTTTTCAAGTGTCCGCCCAAGGGGTGGACGCAGGGTCATTTGATCAGTTCCATCTTTTACCTGATTGGACAAATTGTCCCCCCGCCACCCTTCATGGGACAGTCCAGTGATTTCCCCCCTCCCCATCAAATGATCAACCTGCACCACCTTGGAAAAAAAAACAAAAACAAAAGAGTCCATGTGGAGATCACAGTCCCTCTCTCTTTCTCTCTCTCTTTTCCCTTCAAGCTCCCTCGCCCCTTCCTGCTTCCATCAGTCCAGCCAATGCTTTTATTTTGAAAAGTCCATCTAGATTTGGCTAGCTTCAACTTGCTATGAGTGAACCTCCTGCAAAGAGAGAAAGTCAAACAAACATGAAACCATTTCAACTTCCCGCCTCACAGAGCAACCTTCACGGCGGCACTCCAGCGGGAATACTCCAGAGCGAGTGGCAGAGCAACGACAAGCTCGAGCGGATTAGCCGCGGCGCTTGTTGTCTCAGATGTCCGGCGGCAGGTGGCGCCGCGGTGGGAGCGGAAGAACAACAGGAAGTGGGAGGAGGAGCTTGGCGATTGGCTAACCTTCCCGGCTCGCGCAGCGGCGGACGGCCGCGGGGTCGCGTTTCCGAAGGGGTCTCACGCTTGTGACGAACGCGCCGGGCCACCTGGTGGATGTCAACGCTCTCGTCCAATGGGAAGAGCGCACAGAGCTGAGCGCCGACATCCGGCTGGATTTCCTGACAAAGGGCAACCACACACAAATAGCTCAATATGGAAACGAGAGCAAAATGTGTTTGGCACCGCTCATCTTTTTGCATTACCCACTGCTCAATTCATTCGAGTTTGTAATATTTGAAATGTTTTTAAAGACTATAAAAAAATCAAAATAAAATGCCGTAAATGCTTTTAATACATACATAGGTTCCATAATTACACACAGGGTTTGCAAGTTCCTACATCATCGATTTCACCGATTGTGGGTTAAGGTAAGAGCCCTAAGTTAAGGTGTCACTTGATTTAAAAAAAGCAATATAGAATGAAAATCTTACTTGTCCGTCACGGCCGATCTTGACGGGCTTGTGCTCGTTCCAGGGGTTGGAAAGGTGAGCCGTCTTTGTGAAGGAGAGCTCCCGCCTGCGGAGAGCCATCCGAAGAAGTGAGGTGAAGTGGGTGGCCAACCCGCTGTCAGGGGGGAGGGGGGGGGGGGCTCACCTGCAGAGCCAATCGATCTTGAAGACGCCACCCAGCATCTTGGCGTTCATGCCGGCAGGAAGCACCCAGTGGATGGGAGAGCCGCCGTGAAGAGACTCAGAAGCCAAGCGGGCGAAACCTAGCACACGTGTGAGGTATGCCTTTAAGTCATCTGGTTGATGAGCAACTTGACTCCCCCACCCCCGAACCCCTCGCCTCATCCTCTCACCTTGGAATTTTCCGCTCTCCCGGACAGAGAAGACCAGGATGACGCTGCGAGCCGCGCGGAAGGCCGCGTTCAGCTTCTTCTCGTTGACGGGCAGTGTGGACCACACGCCCTGAATGACAACGACGAGTAGATGAGGTGGAGTTCAGCTCAGACCAAGAAAGAAAGTAACAAAAGGAAGCAAGGAAAGAACAGAAAGAAAAAAAAGGGCTAAAGAAAGAGCGATATGGCTAATTAGTAGTCAAGGAGGCTTCCTTTCATAACTTTGCGGCTATATATTGGGAATTTCGCCATTTTGAGACAAATAAAAGTTTTCTTCTTATTATTATTATTATGGAGCAAAGATATGGCAAAGATATTTGAATTGCTTCTGGGTAACTTGGGTCTTAGTTTTTGGGATGTTGATACTTTTGACAATGC
The DNA here is from genome assembly GCA_901007745.1 of Hippocampus kuda. Classification (NCBI taxonomy): domain Eukaryota; kingdom Metazoa; phylum Chordata; class Actinopteri; order Syngnathiformes; family Syngnathidae; genus Hippocampus; species Hippocampus kuda. The sequence continues at coordinate 37,156 of CAAKHF010024518.1, read as the reverse complement.
ATTGATTGATAGTTAATGCACTTTGACTTTTTCCAAAATGTTCTTCGATGGTTACTAAAAGTTGTTTGTGCTTTGACCTCACCTGTTTTTGTTGACTGTTAATATTGCCTAACAGGAGGGGAAAGGAAAGAAAGTGGGAAGAAAGAAAGGAAGAGAAAAGGGAGGCAGGCGAGCAGGAAGAAAGAATAGAAAAAAAGAAGGAAAGAACGTGCAAGCGAGGAATGCAAGGGGGAAGGCAAAGGTGGAGCTTGCCAGCCGGCAGGTGACGTACTTTGGCTTTGGCCAGCGAGACGTTCTCGTGGTTGTTGCTCTTAATGACGAAGAAGCGCGACTCGCGCAGGATGTAGCGAAGGTTACTGGTGGGATCTGCAAGAAAAAGGGGATGCACGGTTGGCCAAAACAAGAAGCGCGGTCGACTGACTGACGTTGCCCAACGGTGGAAGGCGGACTTACTGACGGCTCGCACCGACGACGAAAGCTTCTCCCGCTTCTTCTCGGAACCTGTTTGGACAACAACATGAGGCAGTCACAAGTATGAACTGGCAGCGCCGCCAGGCAATGCAAACGGGAGCAGTTCCTACCTGAGACGTCGGAGCCCGAGTGCGCCGACTCGCCGTCGTCTGAGAAACTGACGGAGGAGGCCGAGCGCGAATCTCCCGCCTCGCTGCGCGTGTCGTAGTCATTGCCCTCAACGCGACGCTCGTACTCCTCCTCCTCTTCACCTTCGTCTTCCTTCTCTCCTTCCTCTTCATCTTCTTCTTCCTCCTCCTCCTCCTCACCTTCATCCTCCTCGTCCTCCTCCCCCTCTTCTTCTTCTTCTACTTCTTCCTCTTCTTGTTGGTCATCGTCACGTGAAGCAGCGGGGGAGGAGCTTCCAGAGAGCTGCTCTGACACGTACTCTGGCGCTGCGTCCTCGTCTGATTGGTTGTCCTCTCGAAGGTGGGAGGGGCTGCTCTGCCGCTTCTGCGTGCGCATAAATAAATAGTTGGAAAAAAAAGAGGGACACTTTTTGATTGCATGTTTCATGGTTTTGCCAAAAAAAAAAAAAAAATCCTCATTGCAGAAAACTGAACAAATGTCTGCTTATGGAGAAATAGAATGTCCGCCACCCCACTTCTGCCACAACGCGTTAATGGCAGCGGCGTCATACAAAGCTGTGAAATTTGGCACACCTGCGTGGCGTCGCTGTTCCTGGGAGAGCGTCTCCGTCTGGTTCTTTCGCCTCCACTGCTACGGCTGGCGTCTCTCGTCCCCCGGCGGCTCTTTCGTGCATCGTAGTCGTCGCCGCCGCGGTAGCTGCTAACGTGGCGTCTGTGAGGACTGGTAGCGGACCTCTTAGAGGACGATGATGACAGGGGGGCGCCTGAGCCTCTCTTATTGGCCGAAGATGATCTAGAAGGGATGTGGCCAGAGGAGCCCCGTAGCCGCTTGCGGTCATGGCACTCTGAATGGTCGCTCTTCCGTTTTGTTCCTACCACACAAATGTGTCCAAGTGTCTCAAAGAATGCCAGGAAAGCGAAGACGGCAAAGTGAGGAATGGAAGATAAGAAAAGATAGCCCGAGGACAAAATGGTACAGGTGCTACCTTTCTTATCTGTGATGTGTCGCTCCGTCTGAGGGTTGTACAGCTCGTCATCCTGATCCGGCGCTTCAGTCAAAATGTCTTCCAGAACGGTGAGCTCGCCATCTATAACATCATAAAATCAACTTGAGCAACATGACCAAGGGATTCTCAAATGAACATGTTAGACAATCCAGGTGACTGGCCGCCATTTTTTCCCAGGGCTCATTTTCGTCGCGTTTCAGATCTCAACACATTGATATCTGTACTCTGATATATAGTTTGATTTTTCCATTAATTATAAGAACATATTAAAGTTACTATGACTACTAACTTACAACTTGTTCGAGTGTGATTTTTTTTTCTGAACAGATATATATTGTATAAACAACAACATCATTAGCAAGCATGCTGGTAGGTCACATCATTCCTTCCTTGAAACGAGTCCAAGTGTGGTTAAGGCAACAAAATTGAGGAAATCGTCCTAATCACCCGCTGCCGTTAGACTTGGGGACGCGTATCGACGAGCGACCAAGAAGAAATCAATAACCTGATTAGCAAGATTCGCGATACAAAAGGCTCCACACAACAAAGACAAGCTAACTGGCGAACCAAGCTATCGAGCTAGCCAAGCTCACTCGTACCTTTGTCCTCGCGACGGTCGGCCGCCATTTTAGCGCCGAGGCGACTGTGCTCCTGACGCAGTCGACGGAGAAAGTGTTTTATTATCGACGAAGATTAGCGAAAATGTCAACGATTCACAAAATTGAGAGCAACGACGAGAAGCAAAATATGCTAAAATGGCTGTCTGGACCGGAAGTTCTTCCAGTGTAATGGTGACAGCTTCCGTTAAGTGATTGGCGCTGTTGTGACGTGTTCAATACTTTACTGCTACTCACGTACGTAAAATTGGTACTGTGACGAGAATTGTTCAAAAACGAAATGTCCCATCAATAATAAACAAATCCGGAAATGTAGACGTTATTTTTTTCCCCACTTTGTTTTGAAATGAAACGCGGCCTTTCCGACATGTTGGATGTGACAGTAAACTTCTTCTTCTCCTTTCGGCTTGTCCCTTTTCAGGGGTTGCCACAGCGAGTCATTAATTTCCATCTTTCCCTGTTCTCTGCATCCTCTACTCTAACTCCAACTACCTGCATGTCTTCCCTCACGGCATCCATGAATCTCCTCTTTGGCCTTCCTCTCTGTCTGCTACCTGGTAGCTCCATCTCTAACATTTTCCTACCAATGTATCCCCTGTCCCTCCTCTGTACATGTCCAAACCATCTCAGTAAACTAATGCATATAAATGGACATTCATTCACATACTGTACTGTACATCGGAAACGGGCAAACAAAGTTACAAATGTTACGTTGCATTTGATGATTATAAATGTTTAAATGAGGGTTTTACTTTCAAACATTGTTGGGACTTTGAAGTTGAAATTCTTTGAATCAGTCAAAATATATATAGAAATCGACTTTTATTTTAATATTTTGACAACATTTCTCCGGTAGGAATCAATTGAACAGCCAAAGTTGCGACGGTTTGAATTGGTCAAGAAAAATACGTGAGTCGGAGCTTTTATTTTGGAAAGTTTTTGGAGTCGGATGAGCTGTTTAACGTTGGAATGGTTTGAATCGGTCGCACAAGGAGAAAATAAAGCCATTAAAATTAAATTCTTCATTTGGGGGTTTTATTTTGAATCGTGTTGTAGTGAGACTGAGGTGAACATTTGTCACCTTATAATTACTAGTTTGCAACGCTCTCATCTCATGCACAGCCCTGTCCGGTAGGTGGCGGTAATGCACACTAAAGCAGCAAGCCAAAGAGGAGAGGGAGAAGCCGGAAGCCTGTCAACACAGCGGATGTCTGGTCCACGTCAGCGAGTGTCGCCGACGATCGCCCCGTTTCAACTGGCCCACGAGTTTGTCCGCCGGTCCGCTCGTCTCGATGGCGGACGAGAGCACGCGCAAAGCGGTGTCTCAGATCCCGCTTCTTAAGACACAGGCCGGTCCGCGGGAGAGAGCTCTGTGGCCGCAGCGCCTCAAGGAGGAGTACCTGGCCCTCATCCGCTTCGTGGAGAACAACAAGGCTGCCGACAACGACTGGTTTCGCCTTGAGTCCAACGCGGACGGCACGCGTTGGACCGGCACGTGCTGGTTCGTGCACGAGCTGCTGCGCTACGAGTTCCGCCTGGAGTTCGACATCCCCGTGACGTACCCGGACACGGCGCCGGAAGTGGCACTGCCGGAGCTGGATGGCAAAACGGCTAAGATGTACCGCGGCGGCAAGATCTGCCTGACCGAACACTTCGCGCCGCTGTGGGCCCGGAACGCGCCGCGCTTCGGCCTGGCCCACCTTATGGCGCTCGGGCTCGGCCCTTGGCTCGCCGTCGAGGTCCCGGACCTGATCGCTAAAGGTCTCGTGGTCCACGTGGAGCAGCAGAAGGCGCCGCAGTAACTCTCGCACGCCACTGATAGCGTGTAAACATTTGCATCGCAGCGAGCGCTGCCCTGCAATCATGTTCGCGACTAAAATCAAACCAGGAACTATTCCTCTGTCAAAACGTATGTTAATAAAACACGAAAAAAATATGTAACACGTATTTTGATGAGTGGAAAAACGCTACTTTGTAAAGACATTGACATAATTAACTATTCTTTCTTTTTCGACACTTTGTTCTGAAATGCACATTGTGTTGCTCCTGCTGATGTGTTTGCCTCAGTCAACTGTGGGTACTAGACGAATACACTGATCATTGAGCAGCTTATCTGACATCAATATGGCACAAATGAGTCTTTCTCTGCAGAGGATAAAGTATATTTGGGGGCACCTGCAATGAGATGCTAATTGTTAAACCTTGTGGCTATGAAGTTTTTCACTTGATGTGAAATGGAGGGAAACTGAAATCTGAGATGTCAGCTGGACAGATATTAAGTGAGGTGTATTGCATACATTTTGCTGTCAAGTTATCTTCAAAAAAAGTTAAAAGTTCACTGAAAAACTGGTGATTTGATTGTCGTTTCTAATTTTCTGATTAACAGCACAAACCTAAACTTGGAAGCCCCTTGAATAAACATTGTTAAATGGTCTACAGTCAAAAGTCGCCAAATACCAGCTCAAGTCCACATTAACGTTAGCAGAGATGCTAACATGAAAACTTTTTGCTAAAAGACCATTTTATTGAATAAAGAATGAGGTGAGCTGAAACAAACCGTCTCATTCCGTCACCCAAAGTTTAAAGGTTCTGTCGTAGGAGCATGTGGCGATGAATTTGCCATCTGGAGACACGTCCACACCCATCACCTGACAACAACAACAAAAAAAGGTGCCACGATATAGGTTTTTGTTTTTTTTTTCCTATACGGTGGACCTTGATAGTTCTGCAGAAATCCCAACAGAGTGAACAGGGAATGCTGAACAAATCATTCGGCATCCCCGAACAAAAGGCTGAAGTGATGAATTGAAAACTTGATCATCGCTATGTCCCGATTTGTGCAACTATCAGAAATGTAGAAAACAAAGGTCTACCTTCCCCTCGTGGCCGGCGAGCGTCTTCAGCGGCATCCAGCCAGGGTGACTCCAAACCTTCGCCATGTTGTCGTATGCGCATGTCAACAGGAATTGGCCGTCCGTCGCTGTACACGCACAGACATATACATGCACGTCGAGTAAATGCAGTCTTGGAATGTCACTGAGCGCAAATACTTCAATAGCGTCATCATGTCTCGGCACACACGAACGAAAAAAACATTCGCAATCACGCTCGACGAACAAATTAGAGCGTTGCATTAGCCTGCCGTGCATAATTTTGGAATTAAGAGCTTTTGGAAAAAGAAAGGCAAAGCGTGCTTACGTTGGAATCTGACACCTGACAGCAGGTTATGGTGGGCGGGGATTGTGTAAAGACACTTCCTGTTCCTCAGCTCCCAAACTTTGCAGGTGTTGTCTCCACTTCCTGTCGCCAGGTGGTAACTGAGTGAGAAAACAATCACAATTTAGGGATTTATTTTTTTTTTTCAATATAGTGGACCTAGATAGATACCTGTGGCTCCTAAAAAAATATATAATCTAAAAATGGCTTTGTCGTGATTAGGCAAATGGGACTCATTCTCTTTTCATCTTTTAATAAGAAAATCATAAGGTTATGAGGAAAAAGTAGATATGTTGAAAGATAGAAAGCCATTTTTGAAATTGACAAGATGTCTGTCGACCTCCAGCATCGCAAATTGCTTTTAGGACGTTACCTAAAAACAAGGCAAAGGTGACTCTGTGACTTTTTTCCATTTTGTGTAAGTGGCACTCAATAGAAGTCTGGACTTGCATCCCGGTTCTACAGGTGCTGTCGCGTGACTGACTGACCCGTTAGGTGAGAAATGGACGCTGTAGATCTCCTTCAGGTGTCCTTCCAGGAAAACCACGCAGCGTCCTGTGCGAAGATCCCAAACTCTTCCAAAGGAATCCAGGCCACTGGCGAGTAAGAAAAGATTCACTTGACTGTACGGGCGACATTACAGTGGAATCTCTGTTCGCGGAGCTCAATTGGTTCCCCAAGCGAAGCAATATTTTCTGCTGTGCTTTACTCCAGTGATGACAATGTGTATCGTATTCCAGTGTAGTCGTACGCTGTTGTTTTGAAGCATAGTAGCGCTTACCCAGTGGCAGCCAGCGATCCGTCAGGATGAAAATGAAGGTCATGAACACCTTTGCTGTGGCCTTCTTGATGTAGAATCTCCTCCTGCACTTCCATGTCCCAAAGACGCCACGAGTGATCATAGCTACACAGTTTTAGCACACGTGTTATTCGTCGTCACTGGTCCGGGGCCAGACCGATATGGATTTGATGACGGCCAGGTCAATTTCGTTTTGGCAGAGTCGGCTTCCAATCAGTAATCAATTAAAAAATAAAAAACCTACACAGTGAATGATTCTTTTTTTGTTTCAATACCGCTTACAACAATAAAGATAATTATTGGACGAACATTTGACTGTCTTACAATACCAAGCAATTAAGGATTCATCAAACTTTAATGATAGACATAAAAATTGTCCCAAAATTATTTTTTTAAGGGGTGGGGGGAACTGCAGCAAACATTTGAATGTCATAATCTTTGTCTCATGCTGTAATGTTAATGTGCTAAAAATCAGAGCTAATATTGACCAATCAATCGGTCGGGCCTCGGTCGATAGCATGTGTGCTAGTTGTGTTTTGAGTGTGTGCGCCGCTTTACCATGTAGATCCCAGGAACCTTCCAGATGGATGCCAACAAACACGAGAAACTCGCTCGGTGTGGTCGTCTATGCTCACCACCGGCTCGTCGCTACGACGACCACAAAAAAGGGTTTGTTACTTTTCACTTTGATTTCTCCTCTTTGGCTCCGCCTCCTTTACTTTACCTGAGGAGGTTCCAGAGCTTCACGGACCCATCCGCGGCACACGAGGCCAAACTGACGTCCGATTGGTCGAGAGACAAGCCGGCCTGCGGGCGGAAGACCACCGCGCCCACGTTGGTGTTGTGACCTGCAATTCAACAAGTGCCACTGTTTTTTTTCCCTTCAATTGGATTTGCAGGATTAAAGTGCTTTTTAAAAACTTGAAATGAAGGAAAATTCTATTAATCTGCTCCAGCCATGAAAAAACCCCAAATAGAATTAAGAATAAAAAAATATATATATAAAGGTTGATTCAAATGTTTTTTTTTAATATTATTTCGCAAGTTGATATCGAAGTGAATTCCCACTCAAATTTCTCCTCATTTCAATAGCATAATTTTAAACATGTCAAAATTGGATGCTGCTTGTTTTTATCTTTATAGATAAAGAGATGCTTGAAGAAAATAAACGTTTTGTGTGTTGAAGCCAGGACTTCACGTAGGTTTGGACATGGCCCTAAAAACTTCAAAGAATATTTTTTTATCCAATCATGTGAAGTATCATAAGTCAAGACACCACTGTACGTGAAACTGAGGGCTCCGCCCACCTCTCAGAGTACGAATCGGGTTGCAGTCGGGAATGGACCACAGCTTACACAAACCGCTCCTGTGGGGTACACGTCACGTTAGCATAGCACGAGCTGTTTTCACGCTTGCGTTTCTGTGCGAGCATCACCAGGAGGCAGTGGCCAGCATTTTGGAATCGGGGCTGAAGTGGCAAAAGCTGATTGGTCGATCGTCACCGATCTGACTGCAGAAGTTGTTCAAGTTCTAAAAGAGGAGGAGTGACACTTTTCTTAAATCATCCAAATCATTTAAAAATAATTTCATCACACTGCTAATACTGATTTGTGCTCACTCTCAGGCTCTTGTTCAGCTCCTGTTGGCGGATGGTTCTGGTTGCCTCGCAAATTTCCTTTTGGGCCCGGGCTGCCTCGAGACGCTTCATCGACCTGACAGAGCAATCACAGCACATGGCACGCGTGCACACACACACCCACTCCCGGTTTCTCGACTTCATATTGGACTCATTGGTCCAGTCGGTGGGCACTTACCTGGGCAGAGAGTAACGGGCCAGCCAGAGACGTGCGTCCTTGAGAGAGGTGGGCCCTTCGTGGTACCACGTCTGATGGCACTGTAATTGGTCGGGAAAAAAAAATTAAAATACAGGCACTTTATCGTCATATGTAACTACGCAACACATGGACGTGTGTATGTGTGTGTGTGTGTTGTCATGCCAATTGCCAACCTCCTCCTGTGAACGCTTGGCTCGCTCTTCATCTCTCCTAGACTTCTTCAGGGCATCTGGACCCACCACGGACAAAATGCCACGCAGCCTGAAAAGTGGACAAGACTGAGGTAAAAGCAGACGAGATAAAAGTAAAAGTAGACAAGACAGAAGTGAAAGTGAACAAGATGAAAGTTACAGGGCACAGCCTACCGCTCTCGCCGATCGGCCGGCCCCTCCCCAAATAAGGTTATTGGCTCCCCGAGCGCTCGCAGCCCCGCCTTGACCTCGGTGTCATCGGTCGACACGGTGATCTGTCGCGCTCGCCGCCTCCTCTCAAATTCGGCGAGCGCTTCCTGTTGCCTCTCGTTGATGTGCTCTTCCAGCTCCAGTGTCTCGGCTGCAAAGCATCGCGGGACATCGGTCAGGTGGCAGGCGCGATGCAGAGCCCGTCTTCAAAAATGTGTCACCCACAAGACGAGATGTTTATGTTTCCGGCTTCAATTCCTGCCTTGACGCCATCACTTCCTAGGGGCAGGCCGCCGGCAATCTCTGCGTTGAGGCGCTCGCGCTCTTTTTCTTCAAGGCTTCCATAGAACACGCGACCTTTCTTCGGGGCTGGAGCCAAGTCCTCGTCGTCTGACATCCTGGCACCTGGGCCAACAGGAAGCACTTCACAATAAATGGATTTGTACAACCAGGGCTAACAGGTGCACACTTCACAGTGTGTTCTGTTGTATTTTTTTTATTTTATGTTGATTCTGTAAAATTGTTGTGAAAGGATATAAAATAACACTTGTGATGATAATCACATAGATGGATACACAACCTGTCACAAACGAGTAATGTTAAAGCCATGTAATCATTTGTTCGTGATGAATATTTTTTGACCATGAAAACATAACAAAGAGCCCGAACGAAGGTATCGACAAACGAAGAAATGAAGCAATTTGCTGGTCACGAAGCTACACTCAGTCAGTGTGGTATTTACCGGTAATCATTGGATTGTTCTAGTTTTGTATTCCATGAATAAAAATCATCAGTGCAAATTTGGCTCGTGTTTAACTATAAACGCATTCCGTTTTGTAGCCGCCGACGCAGGAACGTAACTCAAACGTAAACAGAGGACCACTGGGTGTATAATCCTAAAAAAAGAAAACATCAATAACAAGAATCATATATTTTGAGAAGACTAATGATGGCAATAATGAAACGCGAGTCTACAAATCAAACGTGCCGCCGCTACTATTCGCGGCTAGCGTTTTTAATCACAAACGAGCGTCCAGGTAGTAACAAACTATCACTTTGCCACACGTTACCTTTCTATGGGCTTGTAGCCACTAAAACAATGGACGGTAATCGCTATAATTAAGATTTACAAGTTATAAAACTCACACTGGTACAATAGCAATTCGGCGATGTTTGAATGGGGAAACGACCCGGATGTAAAACAATCCGGATGTACATGACGTTTTCCGGGTTCAGGGGTTGTATTTCCTGTCCACTCTGTGACGCCCCGGAAAAACTACATTTCGCACCACAGAACAGTCAAAAGACGACAAAACTAATTCCGAAGAGGACATAACGCAACTTGAAATTAGTTGGCAGGTAAATGTTTGCATTTTTGTTGGCATCTAAGGTGAGGACCTCTATAGAAATATTGATCGCCGTCTTTTTAGTCGCATAGCTTTTAGCATTAGATTCTTGTTGAATGCACACTTAAACGCTACAAAATGCGCGTTCGTTCAAAGCATTACAATATCAGCCACTTACCAAGTCAACAAATCGGTTGACGGTAGGTTACTCAAATAATCGATTACTAAAAATAAAGTTCAGTAAAGACTGCAGAAAATATTGCCAATATCCATTTCAATGCGTTTCTTTCCGGGCTAAATGACAAGCATCAAGATTAGACTACACGTGAATAAGCGCAATATACATAAAATATATAACGTAAGGGTAACGTACACAAATGTATTCAGCCTAACAGATAAATCCCCTGAATTTTCACTCTATGAATGATCATTAGTGGATAAAAACCTAGGCTGAAACTTGATAATTGATTACTTTTCTGATTAATCGAATAGGATATGTAAAAAAAACAACCCACCCACCCCTTGTAAAAACAGGAAGCTATTTCAAATTTACAGTTTTAGGAAACGAACAAAGGTAAATAATGATTCACTTATTGTTTTGGTAACATCTGTCAGAAAACAGGTAAAAAATGTTTCCCCAAAGTAAAAGACGCTTGCACATATTGCAAAGATAGTCAGTGTGAGAGCATTTCGTTTTTGAGAGGGTGAAATTCTGAGGATTTTGACAATTTCAAGTTAAACAAGGTATCTAAACATGACCATAGTTTTTGTTGATTAAATCGATTGTTGGAAAAGGAAGGTCACTGTAACAAATTTTATTTTTTGGGGGGGGGTATACTTTTCAGCTTGTGCAGAATTTGTGTGTGTGGGGGATTGTTTTTCAGCCTCTCAGTGAATGTGTCTAAGAGAAGATGTTGAGGAGGAAACCTACTCGTCTGGAGCTGAAGATCGATGACACTGATGAATTTGAGAGCATCAAAAAGGAGCTTGAGGTTATTTTTCAATTTTATCATCTGGCTGTCATTGTGTAAAATACCGGTACAAGATTTATATTCCCTGGCTCTTGTTTTCTTTCAGGCACGGAAACGTCAGCGAGAAGAGGCGGAGTCGGGAGGTGGAGACTCTGTGGTCGGCAGTGAAGTGATTGGGGGAGAAACTCTACCCTCATGTTCAACCACTGCGTCGAGGGCGGAGCTTATTAACGAGCGAATCGGCTACAAGCCACACCCCAAACCCACCACCTTGCCCACACTATTTGGAAGTTTACAATTTTAATAAATTAACTTAATTCATGTATGTAAAGATGATGGAATCATTTCGTATTAGCAGGGCCTGGCAAATATTTTTTTTTTAAAATTGATTACTTTTGGGGATTGTCTTCCATAATTCAAAACCAAGCAGTAAATTCCACACAGTCATGACATGAAAACGTTGTCTGGTGTTTTATTTTCATTATAAATGCATCAACTGTCTTATAAAGTGTTTCATCAATGGTACTATCAATGTGATTTATGTACAAAAAGGAACCAGCGGGTGGGGCTAAAGATAAACTCCACTCGCGCAGGCGCATCTTATCTTTCCACAAATAAATAACATTGTTACTGATTGTCTAAAAAAAAAAAAAAAAAGTTTTTCTTTTAACATGCTGGATTTTCTGAGAAATAAAAAGTATAAATACAAATAAAAAGTCAAGCTATAATGTACATATATAAGGATATTAGTCCGGTTGCTATGGTTGCGGGATTAAACGTGAAATCGATGTGTTTCATGTGGGAATAACATACTGTGTTTTGTTTTTTTTTAATTAGTGCTGCACGCATGCACATTTCCTGTTTGACCGCCGGTTTTTATGTTTGCTGACGCTGAGCTAAGGCAGCGAGCGACGCCAACGCCCTTTTGTGGATGAGTAGCCACGAGACACGTTTTTAGTGTTCAAATGCCAAGCCCCCCCCAAAAAAAAACGGACCACACTTCCCCGTCACTTCTTTTTGATGGCGGCGAGGTCTCGCTGCAGTTCGGCGAATTTGGGTCGCTCCTCCGGGCTGTACTGCCAACAGCGCTGCATCACCTTGTACACGTCATCCGGGCAACGCTGAGGACACGCCATCCGGTAACCTAGCAACCACAGCGTCACCGATTGGCGTGCATGCGTGCGTGGCTGGGCACACTTACCTTTCTCCACCTGCTCACGGGCCTGCTGATTGGTCATCCCCGGGTAAGGACACACCCCCAGACTGAAGGTTTCCCACAGGAGGATGCCGTAACTCCACACGTCGCTCTCAGACGTGTATCGACCTGTTAGGTGAAAGGAGTGCCTTGATTTGCCACTCGCATTTGTTATGTACTCAAGCTCAGAACACTTTTTTATTTTTTTTAAACAAAGTAAAATATAAAAAACTTAATTTTTTTTTTTTTAAATTCAAGAAACAACTCCATTGTTGCATCATTTTAAAAGCAAGCCCAAAAAGAAGTAGATGGGATGCTACAGCATGACAAAAAGCACAACACAGATTGCACATTGAAACAACACATACGGCAAACCGCCACTGCTACTGTATATTCCGTTCGGTTTTGACGGTCCTGCCGTATCGTAGATTTTTGTTATCCATTTTGTGGTTTTAAAAGTGTGTTGTGTATTTATATATGCTATGTGTGTCTATTTTGGAGATTTCAATGACTGCGACATCAGGCATCTTATTCATCCTTACCGTAGTTGAGAGCTTCCGGAGCGGTCCACTTAATGGGAATCTGCTTGAGTCCGGACGACGAATAAACGCCGTCGTCTTCCTGACGACTCATGCCGAAATCGCTAATCTTCAACAAGCTGCCTTCTCCCACCAGGCAGTTCCTGGCTGCCAGGTCCCTGACACACACGTGCACGCAAGCGTGAGCATGAGCCTGCGGCGACTGCATAGGTCCTCGCCGCAACTCACCTGTGGATGCAGTTCTTACTCTCCAAGTAGGCCATGCCCGCGGCCGCGTCCACGGCGAAGCGCAGCAGCTGCTTGGTCTTCAGCTCGTCTTTCTTCTTCCTCAGGAAGGACAGGAAGTCGCCGCCTAACGGGTCGGACAGACACGAGCCAGGCTCAGGAACGACGGGAGTCGACAGAGTGGCGCACACGGTGCCCGCTTACCGGAAACTAGCTCCATGACGATGTAGATGGGTTGCCTCTGAGTGCACACGCCGATCAGTTTCACGATGTTGGGGTGATCGTACTGTTTCAGGATCCTGAACACACACGTGTATGCTCAGCACATTAGGCCTGCAAAATTAAACTAGGAGGATAAATTAGGAATCCCTCAAATTCAAACTTGGGCCTCAGTATTTTTTCTTTAATAATCTACACTCATTTGATCTGATTTGCAAAATAACATGGGGTTGGAAATACAGTAGGGACTTTTTTCAAGGTTCATTTTATTTGTATTAGGTCAAAATTGCCCTTTATTTTGAAAGGGTCATTTTCTCTGGAATACTGTATGTAATATGTAAATAAATCTTTCGGAAACACTGAGTTGCCTCACCGCCAACTAGGAGCAATTATGGCGATGCCCACCTGGCCTCTGAAAGGAAGCGGATCTTGAGTTCTGGAGGCAAATCTTCTTTGCAGGTTTTGACGGCCACTGCTGTTTTGTCTCGCAGCAACGTCCCCTTGAACACCTCGCCAAAGTTGCCCTGGAAGAGGAGGCAGTACAACGTGATGAATAGGGCCCGCCCCACATCATTGCTCAATATTAGGTTTTTGAAAAAATGTCTCATTTCATTAAAAGAGGCTCGTGGGTTAAGATGATATATTTTCTTAATTCATCAATGATGGTAATTTTACTCTGACAAACAGGAAGTGAGCTCACCTTGCCCAGCAGCTCGCCCAGCGCCACATCCTCGTGGTTGAGGATCCACTTTTTGTCCTGCACACGTGAGGGGAAACACACACACACACATGACAGACAGGAAAACTCTGCGACGTCATCAAGCCGTTTGTAAGTGCTTGCCTTGACAACGGGGTTGAGGAGCACCACGCCAGACTTTTTCGTGATGAGCTGCTTGGTGGAAAAGTGGTGCTCGATGAGCTGCGGGATGGTGGTGAAGCCCGTCCCCTCGAAGCGGTACTGATTCTAACGGAAGAGAGAGGCGGCCAACGTCAAAGGAGTGGTACGGTGTGCTGTGGTGCGTCTTAGGGCACGTACGTCGGCAAACTGGATGATGAAGTGTCGCCGCTGCTCATCCGAGAACACGGACAGGACGTATTCGCCCGGTTTGCCGTGACTCTCCCTCACCAGGAAGTCGCCCTGCTGCCGAAGTAGCTCTTGAGCCTCCGTGCGAGGGATGGCACCGTGGTACCACTCCTGGTCTGCCAGAGGGCGCTCCGACGATGGAATGACGTCAAAGAACTGCTGTCAAATTGTTAATTTTGGTCTTTTATTCTGAAAGTTTGGCAACAGGTATGCGATGACCATTTTCAAGCTGTATTGGTCAATCGGTCAAGAAATGTGGAAAAGCCACAGATGAAATGGCTCACCGAGGACGATGAGCCCAACATGGCTTTTGGCGAGCGGATCATTCCGGCCAGCGAGTGTCGCAGCGTGTCCAAGCGAGAGCTCTTCTCCTTGCCTTTATCCTGAAAAGACAAGACAAAACAGGAAGAACAGGCTTTTATTTTGAAAAGCTCCGCGCCAGCCCAACCCTCCGCCGACAGTTCTTACTGTGGAGCTGACGGAGCGAGTGTCGTCCTCGTAGGGCATCGCAAGCGGCGGTGGCGGGGGAGGCGGAGATGGGGCGTCCGCCATTTTGGCATCCAACAAGGCCTTCTGGGAGGAGAGGCGAGCCTCGGAGCTGCGCAGGGACTGGACGGTTTGGCGCAGCTCCAGGAGGGACAGTTTCTGACTGAGAAGGAGCACGCAGCTGAGGACAGATGGATAGATAGACTTTGATCAGAGAGACAAATGACGCCGGTGGAGAGACGGAGGCAGAGAGGGCGACACCAACTCGGACTTCCTGTCTGCGTTCTGCTGGCTACTGATGATCTTGGCATCGAGGTCGTCCACCAGAGCCTCTTTGGTCCTCAGATTCTGCTGAGTCAGTGCCAACTCCTCTGTGGCTGACGACAACCTGAACATGAGACGATACACAAAATTCTGGATGATTTTTTGAATTGACTGTATAGTTGATTCTAGGTAGGCCTAAAAAGATTAAGCAAAAATTCGCTTATGAGTCGGCGGTTAAATAAAAGATTATTTTTCCACATGAATCCGGAGGTGTGAACGATTGATTACGCGGCAGGAATGGCCATTTTCCTCGCAAATAATCATGTGATGCAACGTGGTCATTTTGATTGGCCGTTAGAAAGTCGGAATGACAGTGAGACCAATCACAGAAGCTTGCTCGGGGGTACATTTGCGCAATAGGTGAGTTCCAGGGGGCGTGTCCTCACATGGCCTGAAGACTGTCGGCTGTCAGCGTGTTCCACAGGATCTCATTGGCCGACACGTTGTCTGTCTCGTCCAGCAGGGAGGTGTCAAACTCCACGTTGGCCTCGGGGCTCTCCGGAGACCTGCTTCACGCAAATGCAACAAGTCAGCGAACTAACCGGTAAGGCGAAAAAAACCTCCGCTGTCACCACGGCGACCTGTAGGCGTCGATGAAGTGCTGGTATTCCACCAACGGGTCGATCTGCTGGACCGCCGCAGAAATCTCTTGATGGACTTTGACCACTTCGTCAGTCAACAGACTGCTGATCTCGCAGTACTCTTCCAAAATGTTCTTCCTGCACAGACGCAGGAATTGATGAGCAATCGTCCCTCAGCTCTCTTATCCCACGACTAGCATGGCACATTTTTTTCCCATTTTTGAATGGATTGGGTCGTGATTATGAATAATATTTGGGTCAACATTTGTCTTCGCATTACTCACAGAGCCAGCGTCATGTCCTCCTGCATCCTTTGGAGGGCGTCGAGTAGCGCAGGCGCCGCGCGCCGCCGATGTTCTTCCTGCGTGGTCTGCGCGCCGCACACGGCCACCACGTACTGGTTGTGCAGGTTGTGGAGCTTGGCGGTGGCTTTGTCGTAACGTTCGTGAGCGCGCTCCGCCTCACGGCCTGGTGCGTTGCGCACAAAGTTAGGGAAGGTTTTTAGGGCGGCTGTGACAACTTCTCAACATGAGGGTGCCAGAGTCAAACCTTTGCTGAGAGCTTCTCGGTATTTGTCCTTGGCGTTGTTGGCGTCGCGGCTCAGCTGGCGATACGTCGACTTCAGCTTGTCCAGGTCACTCCGAGTCACCTAGCAACGACAATACAAGGTCATGGTGACAATAATATTAATAATAAAAATAATAAAGGCGGTGGTCGACTGGTTAGGAAGTCGTGATAATTAGTTACTTCTATAAATGTAAGTTTCAGTGCGCGCGTGTACCCATCGCGCGTCAGCAGCAGACCTTGTGCTTGTGGCTCTCCAGCTGCTGATGAAGACTCTGGTAGCTCTTCTTCACCTGCTGCTTGTCTCTGATGAGCGTGGCGAGGCGGTGCAGCGGACCAGAGTTCAGGTCGTCGGCGTGACCCCTCATGACGCGACCAAGTGCCTCCGTCTGACGTACCACCTGCGACCACGACTGACACAAACACGCACGCAAGTGCGGCCATCATGAGAAGAAAGCGCGCCACGCGGGGAGTGACGACGAGTGGCAAGTGGCAGCGCTCACCTTACTGACGGTGCTGACGTAGTCCGCCGCTTCCTGTTTCTCCATCTGCTGCGTCATGTTGAGAAGCAGGGCAGCGTACTCCTTGTCGCTCTTCACGCGCAGGGTCATGAAACGCTTCACAGTCTCCAGCAGCTGCCAGACCCACACAACATTCAGTTGCCATTATTCAGCAGCACCACCAATATGCCTGTGAGGCGGCAGGTATAATTTGTGTCCAGTAGGGGCCGCCCTAATCGCGTTCAGCACTGTAGTAAGCATGACGTTGACTTGGAAATGTCAAAATAAATGATCAATTATCAAATTAACAACTATTTTGATCACCAGGTCATCATTTAAAAATGTTGGGCCCGACCAATAAGGAGTTTTTTCAGGTTGTATTTGAAAGAACAAAATTCACACAATCAACCAGACGAAGATTTTTTTTTTGTTCAATGAATAAAATACTTTATTCTTGGGTCCCTCAACACTTAAATGTATTCTCAAGGATTTGTTTTCGTTGCTTTTGGTAAATTTCGATGGGCTGAATGCACATTACACAAAAATTTTGCACATTATGCACTTGTTTCCATGCCAGTCTGCAGGAACATTCACAGACATTTCGCTTGGACTAGTTTTTGAAATCATAGCCCTAAATTCTGCTTCCAAGAAGGAAATGGAGAATGCAAAAGGAGTACCTTTAATTCCCAATCCTGTAGTTTCAGTAATCCCTCATGGGAATTCCTCAGATCCCGACCGAAGCCCATCATGTGTCAGGCGGCGTAACGGCGAAGTCGACAGAGGAAAGTTTGCATGATCCACTGTGGAGGAACAGGAGACCATAAAATGAACGACAACAAAAACAATACTCACATTTACTTTACTTTCTGGGCTGTACTTGGAATTGACTTCCACTGGTTTTGAGAACATGAACACACCCGTCATTCTTCATATATGTGTCAACGTTACGTTTGTGTAAATGGTTATCTAACGTCCAGCTATACAAATTTATAAACCATGCAAAACCAAATTACAAGAAAAACCCTCGGATAAACTCACAATAGCTGCGTGTACAAAGTAACGCTAACGTAAAGCAGCCGTAGCCCATTCAAGTGAACGGAAAATCGAAGCTAGCTTGCTAAGAAACATTGGAGCGGACAAAACATCCTAAAGTGCTGCTGGCAAACTCAGGTAAAAGCCAAAAGGCACACGAGCAGTGACAGCCGGAAGTCTTGATTGGCATGTCCGCTCTTTTATCGATTAATTGAGCCCAAAGTCAGGCGAGAGAAGAGAAGGCGACCGAGGAGCGAGTGGAGTCCCCGGGTGGGACTGGAGGGTCTTCGAGGATTAACGACGTCTTTTGGCTTTTTTGCGCTCCACGAACCCACCCGAGAGGCGACTAGTGGAAGCGACACACTCGGTGTCCGGTCACCGCGGTTCTCTATGGTCCATGTCCGCGCTCATTTCGCCCTTGGACCAACTTTTCTTCTCCGTTTTCCACTTTCTCCCAATCCCGTCCTCCGGAGAGCTAACAGCTAAGGCTAACAGGGAGGGGCTTTCACCGGAAAAGGAATCACGATGGGAAGACGCCATTTTGCGCTCTCTGGAGGCGCGAGCAAAAACTTTTTAGAAACAAACGCAACTTAAAAAAAAGCTCTTAGACACATTACGGCCGTACAATTCGTAGACACTTCCAGATATAGTGCACGTAAACCATTGACAAACGACCTGAAATACAATATTCATGATTGTACCCATACATATGGAGATATCACCACCATATTGGATGTGTCAAGTGAAAGCCTCATTAACCATTTTACACTCACGGGGTCAACGCAACAATTACTTTTGATTGTAAATAGCCCTTGTGACATATTTTTTTTACTGTAATTTTGCTAATTTGGTGGGATTGTTTGCAGATTGTTGGCATAGGCAATAAAAGGCAAAGGTTTGCAAAAGCAGGGCATCAGACTTTCATCACACATCAGGGTGATTAATGGGAGACTGCAAAGTTGTTGGGTGGGCTTAGAAAAAAAAAGGGGTTTCCTCCAGAGCAAGCAGGCTGCTGGGGTACAATTCCCACTGAATTTCCAAACGAAGCGACATGGTGGCCGCAAGGCGCAGCCATTTTTCCAGTTACCAATCAGAGGAAAACCGTTTTCCATCTCCAATTAAGGAGAAACAGCCACCCAATCAGCGTAAAGTATTTACATATTGAATATTCATGAGATAAAAACGAAACGCCTATAAGAACAACTGAAAATAGCTTGAACAATGACATTGCGGGCATTTCAAAGCTAAATTATCTCACGAACCCGACAAAAGGACATAAAATATGATTTTGTGGTCTGGAACCTTGTCATTGTTCATTTTGTCAACATTCCACCTGTTGAGCAAAAGGGGGCGGGGCCGGAGGGCGTGTCATCCAGTTGAACAGGTTTGAGCAGTCAAGCGAGCTTCAAGCACACTGAAAAAAAAAGACAGAGAGGGAGAGCAGTTGTGAGTTTTCCATTGTTTTGACCACAGCTCAACTTTTGTCCTCAAGACAAGTTAGCTTCAACAGGCAAGTCACATTTTTCTCCTTCAAATCGCGTCTTTTTCTCAACTGATTTTGAAAAGTGAGGTCACACCACGACTCGGCCAAGCGTACCGTTGGACAACAACGTGCTGCTCAAATCTGAGGCCAGATTTGCCCAGTTGTTGTTTGAGCAATGGTATCATGGTGCTTCAGGACCAGGAGGTCACTAATCAGAGACCTCGGCCAAGGCGCAACTGTTACAACAATTCATTGAGCTTTAGAGTGCATTTGGGTTTGTTTGTTTACCCTTTTGTTTGTTTGTTAACAGACTTCTTTCTGATTATTGGGAATAAAATATCCAATTCTAACTGAGTTGCATTAAGTCCACAATTACCAGACATATATATATTTTTTTTAAAGATTCCGGGCATATTGTTATATTCCGGGTATTGTTTTCTTATGTAAAACTGAGGAGAGTCGGGAATGGGGATCAAGTTTTTAGGCGTAACTTTTTTTTATGTTTTAACATTCTTTACATTCTTAATCTCTGATCCTTCATTCCAAAAGTTGGTATCACTGAGAGCTTTCAAAACACAGAAGCATGCTAATTATGCTAATTGTTTTGAATGAATTCATTAGAAAGTTAAATTAGAAACACGCAGTAAGTTTTTACAATTTTATTTATATATATATATATATACTTTTGTTATGTTTTAAACATGTTAAACAATGTTCAACATTTCTGGACTAAACAAATCCAGTAAATGAATCCTGATTGAAATTGAACTGAAAAAAATAATTGCCAGATTGATTATTAAAATTAGGTATGGCAAGTCCCGATACCAGGTATCGATGTTAGGCCGATACCGGCCTCATTCCAATGTATCGGTACTCGAAGAGGCTGCCAATACCTGCTGCTGATACTTAAAGCAAAAAAAGAAAAAATTCGACACTAAGTCCTCCTCGACAGCAGACATTTTTTAAATTTTCTGTCATTCATTGTATCAACACAAGTAGTTATTATGATCCCATTTACAATTCCATCCATCCATCCATTTTCCGAGCCGCTTAATCCTCACTAGGGTCGCGGGGGGTGCTGGAGCCTATCCCAGCCAAACCCACTTGAGCTTTATTGAACTTTTTAACACAATACACTTAAGAACTGTGATTTTCTGCTGACGTCTCGTTTATTAACTGACATTTTTCCTCCCTTTTCTGATTGGCCATCAGATCTCCAGGCGGCGCCATGTCGTCCAACATCCGCGTATCGCTGGATAACCCGTACGGTCAGGTGACCATCCCCCGTGCCCACCTGCGTGGGTCGACCGACGGCGCCACAGTGATCGCCAATCCGGCGGTAGTCAACGGAAACGACCACAACCCCTACGTGTCTCCGCCGCCGTATTTGGTGAAGGAAGTGGAGGAGGAGGGAAGCGGGGGGCGCTGCGCCTGCTGCTACAGATGCAGGAGGAGGAAGTGATGTCACAGCCGGGACACTGTGCCGTGACTGATTGGCTCCGAGAAAGGAAGATGTTGACTGAAGAGAAATGGAATGGCCGGCGTTTTGTTAGGGTGACCTTCTAGTAGTTAGCCGCAAACGACTGGTCGCTAACGGCTAGCCACTAATGACTTGTCACTACTAGCTAGCCGATAACAGCTAGCTACTAACAACTAACCGCTCTCAGCTAGCCACAAGCGACTATCCGCTAACAGCTAGCCTCACACAACCGACAAGCCTCCCGTTTAACACTTGGAAAACTGAAAATGAAAGACTGAAGGTGTCAATTGTTAAAAAAAAAAACAAAAAACTAATGAAGGAACTTGTCATCTGTGGTTTTCTTTGATTTTGTCAACTGTGAGTGTTTTTATTAGGGCTTGGCCGATGAATCGGCCGATTGAATTAATATTAGACCTTTTCAAATTGTCCCCACCCAAAAAAAAAGGATGTTTTTTTGGCTTTTTTTTTTAAAACATCCTTTAAAGGATGTTTTTTGGCTTTTTTTTTTTAAAACATCCTTTTTTTTTTTGGGCTTTTTTAAAAAATCTGCCTTCGCCACCTCTCCCCCCCAAAAATATGTTTTTGGGCTTAATTTGGGGGGGAGGGCAGATTTTTTTTCCCCACATTAATACATCACAACATAACACCAAGATAATGACCTCTGTTGTAAATACTAAAACACAAAAACCTTCTGCAAAAGATAATTGCCGGTTTAATTGATTATTCAAATTAGGGCTAGCGAGTACTGATATCAGGTATTGGTCTTAGACCTTATTTCAGTGCATCAAGTACTTGGATTGGCCTCCAAAAGAGTTCATATCGGTCGGGCCCTCGTTTTTTTTTTTTTAATCCTTCAAGATGTTGAAACATTCGTCAAACTTTGACCCGAACTGCAACAGAGCTGAGGTCAAGCGAGGTTAATGAAGGTCAACGGAGAGTGCAGGAGGCCACGCAAGGCAACACTAACAAACTTGTTGAGTTTCGAGGAATGTTTTCTATGATCAAACGTTATCTTATAGTCAGTATGGAAAATGACAATATCTGATTTGTACATGAATACAGTTTTTTTTAACAGCACAAACCAAATTGTGTTTCTTTCTAATAACCTCTTCTAACACACATTTGTAAACATTTATGTTGACACTGGCATATATAAATACCTGATTAAAATGATTGAATGTTGCCCTTTTCATCACTGGGGTGTTACCACTTGGGGGCAGTGTGGCTCAGTGGTCTTCTTCCAACCAAGGTTGCAGGTTCCATTCCCAAGTGTCCTTGAGCAAGATACTGCGCAGGATGCTGCGTCATCAGGAGATGCACGAGGAGATGGTCGGTGTATAAGTCCTGCGATGACCTTGACAGGAGTAAAGCCAAAGTAAAAGTTGTTACCATTCACTTGTTGATAGAATGATACCACACGATTTTTAAATGTAAATAACAAAGTAAAAATTTAATGTAAATCAATTAAACACGCACGCACACACATAATTTGTGTACTTTATTTTTCATAAAAAATATGAAACATTGAAAAAAAATTTTTTTTAAATATATACCTCACTATTTTAAATTATTTAAAATATAAAATGAAAATGTGTAAAAACTAGATAGAAGCCATTTTTGGGGGGCGGCGGGGGTAAAATGAACATGAAAAATGATCAACTTGCACATGAGGCCCGCATGAAAGTGACACTAAACAAATGCGTCCAATCACCAGTGACATCAGCGCAGCGTGGAGTCCTGTTGCTAGGCAACCGCCGGTGCAACCTGATAAGTGACAGTGGCAGCCAATAGAAAAAGACTTGTTGAATATTTCATCCAAATCCGACAAAAGTAAACTTGAAGGCGAGCAGGAAGTGACGCCGAAGACAACGACGAGCGGAGGGCAACCAAGACGCTGCCGTGGCATAAAGAAGCGCAAAGTCCAAAACAGACAGGATGTGACATCATCAGGTAAGTTTGAAGTAAGCCCCTCCCTCATCACCGTTTGCTTTTTTAATGTTTACCTGGGTTACCTTTGTTTGACGATCATCTTCAGCATTCAAGTGGGGAAACTATGCAAACAAAATTTGAGAAGGGGGAAAATGTTTTTTTGACGTGGGAATTATTTATTGAGCTTTGTAGGGGACTTTCTCTGCCTCTTGCACTTAACGCCGCTGGATCTCTTCCAATTGATGCTCAGAGCTCCCCTGGCATGTTGTGGCGTAATACAATACATTGATGGCACGCAAACTGACATATGTTAAAGAGCCCAAAACATATATATGATAGTTTTGGTTATATCATATGACAACCGATCATAAGCTTGTGCGTGTGTAGATGAAAATGTCCCATGAAGCGGAAGAAACGCGTGGCGCCTCGACGGCGGCGGCATCCCTGCGTTGCATCGTGTGCTTTGGCCGCTACGATCTGGCAGCGCGGTTGCCGCGGCAACTTCACTGCGGCCACACCTTCTGCCAGGCGTGCATCAAGCGACTGGACATCGTCATCAACGAGCAGGTGACTTCCTGACCCCGACATAGGAAGTCGTGCCAGCAGCTGGCCACTCGCCCAAGTCAAGTCGATTTTATTTGCAGTACACGTACACATACGTGGTTTCATATTTTTGAGATGCTACTTTGTATGCAAAGAAGGATTGCGCATCAACCAACCTTACTTTCCGTTTGGTCTTGGTCAGGTGTGGATCCCGTGTCCTCAATGCCGCCAGAACACGCCTCGTCCCCGCGGGGGCGCTGCCGCGCTGGACCTCAACTTGACCTGCTTCTTGGCCCTCAAGACGCACGCCGGCTCTACCCCCTGCATTGCCGAGGCGGGGTCGAGCGGCGAGGGGGCTGTGGCCGGCAACGGGAAGAAGACCACATGGGCGACCAAAGACGTGACCTGTGAGGACATGTGGTCGCACGGGGGGCTCGCAGAACCTCGCTTTCATCGCCACGCCAACTGCTGTAAGCCGCTCTCCTATTGGTTGTGTTGCTGCTGCTGTCCGGGGCGGGGATAAAATAAGGGGCGGTGTCTAATCACCATTGAAGCGTCAAATAGTTTAAATGGACCTGATATTTTCCCATGGTGCCTTGACCTGAATTCCCGAGTAACCAACTTTCCTCATTGGCACCGAGAGGTCGGGTTTCCATGGAGCCGTGTTTAAAATAAAATCCTGCAATAAAAATGTCAAAACAATCGCAACTAGTGCACAATAGATGATTGAGGTCCATCTTGAGAAATCGTGTGACGTTTACATCAGATCAGAATGGGTCACGACCAAAGATGACAAAATGTCTCCGCTTAAAGCCAGCTTGTGAAATTCAGTTACAGTGGAGCCCCGCTCTTCGCAGAGGATAAGGACCCGGCTAGCATGTGAAAATCTGCAAATAATTAATTGGCAATTTTTTAAAGTATTTTCTTGAAATTTTCTTTAAAATAAATAAAATAAAAAAAATAACCAGCAAAACAACGGCAATAAGCAGGGATGGGATTGGGCCACTCCCCCCAAAAAAATCCAAGAATAATTTATGCAATTTGATGTTCATTATTTTTCAAATTGCAAATAAGAAGGGCAATTAATTTAAAATGCAAAATGCGAATGCGTTACACACCAAACAACAAAGGAAGGGTTCCACCCCCCAAAAATCTGCAAATGTGCGGGGGTCCACTGTACAATTCAATCAAACAACCGCTGATTCTTGGAGTCTTTTAGGGGCGGGGCTTAAATCAGAAAGTGGTGGTTGAAACATAACTTTCCTCTACCTCTTAAAAAAAACAACAACCAAAAAAACAAGGACTTGATTTGACATGATTATTTCCAAGATTTCCAATACAGCAGCTGCAAGGCATTGTGGGATACGTCCTCAATTTTTCCCCATGGGCAAGTGTCCCCTCTCGCCCTCCCCCCCAAGTTCAAGTTCAACCTAGCTGGTTCGGCCAATCAGAGGCTGCCTAGCCCCTCGCCCACTCTGACAGTTTGTCCCGGCTTGACGCTGAAGGCGAAACTTTTGGGGGCTTCGAAGAGTACCACCACAGTAGAGCCTAAATTAAACTCGCCCACCGCCTCCCCCCGCTGCAGGGCCACACCCTCTTTGGCCAGCTCCGCCCCCGCCGCATAACGCAGGTCGTGGAAATGGCCTTTTTTGTCGCCGGGCGCGTTCGTCTGCAGCTCCTGAAAGCGGCACCAATAGGACAGAGTAAACAACACGTTAGCTTTGGGTCTCCTCAATGTTCTTGTAATTTTTTAATACATGTCTGATGTTTGCCTTTAAGGGGCGTGACCTAGCGAGCGACGTACGCAAATCAAAGCGGTGGCGTTGGGTGTTTACCATGCGGCTAGTTCAGCGTCCGCTTCATGCTCCGAGCAAGTGTGTTCATTTTGTATTGGTGTGTTTCAAGAAACGAATGAAAGTGCATGAGCCGCCGTGGCTCTCCTTGCCCACTTGGCAGGGCATTGGAGTGCATTCTTTGCATATTTATTTTCCACTGCCCTCGAGCGATGGCGTAACTGAAGGAGTCATCACTGGCAACCCTTGGAAAGTAACACCTATTTGACTCATTGTAAGAGTCTTTTCAGAAGTCATGTGGGGAGTCAAAATTTTTCAGAATCACTTTGGGAGTCGCTGCTGGAGTCACTTTGAAAGAGACTACTGGGGACACTATTACTGTCAGTTTGAGAAGCTTTCTTGAACTGATCGGAGTAACTACGGGAGTCACGCCTGGAGTCGATTTGTGACCAATTTTAGAATTTTCTACGAGAGTCACAATTGGGGTTGGGTCACTATTAGAGTCCCAATGGAATCACAATGGGAATCACTTCAGGGGTCACTTTGACAATCATGCGTGTGTATGCGAGTGTGTGTGTGAGCGCGACCGACGACTGACTTGGTCAAAGTAGATGCGGATGGATCCCACGTTGGTGGCGCCGACAGCCGTCAATGAAAAGAAGCCATGTCGCCATCGCCCGCTCAGAGCCACGCGCTCGTTCAGGCAAAACAGCGCTTTCACCCGGCCCGCTATGCCCGGACTCACCGACAGCAGCGAACCTGACCACCATGCAGTTTCACTTAATTAACGCCGCACACACACGTATGCACACAAGTGGTAGCCGTGCGCGCTGACCTGTGAAGTGTCGCCTGAGCGCCACCGTCCAGTCGGCGGGCGAGTGGAAGCGATGATAGTCACCAGGGGCCAAGTACACAACAGCGTGGAACAAATCGTTGTCGGGACTCGTCAGGAGTAAGTCCCGGAAGGACGTCGACGACGATGACGGCGACGACTCTGTACTCATGGCTGGGGTCACTAAGGGAGTCACATTAGGAGTCAGTATTAAAGAGTCACTGTGTTAGTCACTTCAGGAGTCATGCTGTGAGTCACTTCTGAAGTCACTGTATCCGTCATTACAGGAATCATTATCGGAGTCAGTTCAAGAGTCACTACTGGAATCATTTTGAAGGTCACTTTTGGCATCACTTGGTTAGTCACTTCCACTTTGGGAGTAACTTCGGCAGTTTCCACGGATGTCCTTTCACAGGTCACATTGGGAGTCATTTTACGAATCAATACAGGAGTCACTATAAG
This sequence comes from Hippocampus kuda, assembly GCA_901007745.1. Lineage (NCBI taxonomy): Eukaryota > Metazoa > Chordata > Actinopteri > Syngnathiformes > Syngnathidae > Hippocampus > Hippocampus kuda. The sequence goes on along the minus strand of CAAKHF010024518.1, from coordinate 11,094 downwards.
ACTTATTACTGGAGTCACTTTGGGAGTGAGTTTAAGGGTCACTTTCGGCATCATTAGACATCCAAAATTGAATTTTGAAGTCGCAGAGTCAAATTCGCTTCGACAGGCGTCCCTATGGTGATCAGTTTGGGAGTCAGAAGCAGAGTGACATGTGGGCTGTGATGCGAGTGTTGTTTCTCTCACGGTTGCTGTGTCCATCTTGCGGCCCCAAGAAGTGTTCCAGACTATACGTGACGCCCTTCACTTGCTCCACCTCTGAACTCAACACACGACCCAAGTGAACAATCTTGCCATCTGCTGGAGACACCTAACATCACATGTCAACGGTCATTCGCCACAGTGACATCATCATCATCAATATATAAGAAAGTGGGGAAAGAGGAGGAGCTTGTTAAGGAAGTCTTACCAGGCAGGAGGCGGAGCAAAGCGGTCGCGCCGATTCTTTGAGAGGGCGCCGGAAAAACTCTCCGAGATTGCGGTAGAGACGCAAGTCCTCCACTGCTGCTTCCTATTGGACGACACAGCGCGGGGACCACAAGGTGGCTCCGGTCCAATCAACACGAACTCCCCAAATAATGACGCTGATTTTGTAGCGCCGTCAGATATTAGATTGTGTGCGTGTGTGCATGTTCTGTGTCCTGACCTGCATGTTGACTCCAAAAGTCCAGATGTAGAGCGAGTAGACGGGTTTGCGGAGCCATGTCGGAAGCTCCACCCCGTTGACGCGACCCCAAGCTCGAGACAGCAGGCGGGTGGGGAAGGAGCGATATAGCGCCACCTGCGAGACGCACACGACACTGCACGTGAAGAGGAGGAGGGCGAGCGCTCAGATGCGGTCTGGCTCCAATAAGAGTGAGGCCCTCACGCGATTGGCCAGTGGCTGCAGCGTGCGGACAGGCAGGAAGTAGCAGAGGAATGCAATTGGCCAGCGACGCCAAGAGGCGGAGCCACGCACGCGCGCGCCGAGCGCACTCAGGTGACGACGCGCCAAATGTGGCAGCTGCAGTCTGATTGGTTCATTCATTTGATGAGGAAGAGGACAGGAAGGAAGCGAAACCTTAGAAAACGTCCAACAATTACAGTCGTCCCTCGTCACATTGCGGTTCACTTTGGGCGGACAAATGGTACAGCAGATTTTTTTTAAGTCTGCCTGCCTCATTTCATGTCACAGATATTTTTTTGCTTCTTAAAATGCATCACAAGCACATTGATGTTCCATTCGCATGGCCGTAACTAAGTCAGTGTGGCTAACGGTTAACCCCTAGTGCAGGCTCTCATCCGTTGACACCCACGTCACTCACCTCCATTTTAAGCCACAAGCATTCAAAAGCACTGATACTACAGTGTAGAACATGAGGATAGCAACCCAAAGCGGACAAAAATAATAACACCCCACATATATATTTTGGCTTGGTACAGTATTAAGCATCAAACTTTCAAATAAATCGAAAACTAAAGCTAGATGGTCCCAACGTTGAAGAATTTTGTCGATGGCGGGGTGTTCGGTAACCTACATGATAAACGAGGGACGACTGTAATCATCTTATTTACTTAAAAACTAACTCATGAGCTGGTCTCTCACACACCCACACACAAACATCCATGCAGGGGACAATTCTGAGGGCGTGTGTGTGTGCTAAGTGGGTTAACACAGGATCAAGCAGAATTAGCGTCTCATGCTCCAACTGCCCACACACACACACACACACACACACACAAATATCTTACATGCACAAACACACACAACGCAAATATCACACACTGTATATGCAGAATTACTTCACACACAAAATATGCCAATTACACACCAACCATATCTCTCTCACACACACACACACACACACACACAAGTTTTTATATTACCTGAGTCGAGCTGCTGCTCGCTTCACCCTTCCACCTCCTCCCCCTCTTTCTCCCTCCCTTGTTCTGCCAACACGTCGCAGCGGGTCACGCTTACCACACGTTGCATCACGCCTACTACACACCCCGCGGTGGTGGCGACAAGAGCTGCCGCTCACCATGCGGCCGTTGTTCGGTTTCGCTCGAGGGCGACAACTCTTGTGTTTAAATCCCCCGCAGGGCTTGGCCCACTTTCGACTTCCCTCCCGAGGCTCCACCCCCGCCCCCCACCCTACAGCAGCAACTTCTCACCTGAGTGGGCGTGGCCAGTGCTGGTGGGGCTTCATCTTCCCGGTTCCGCCTCTTGTAATGCTGGTAACCATAGTAACCGCCGCCTGTCACCACCAGGAGAGGGAGGGGCCGGGGACGCAAAAGGAAGCCACGACCTGACAGAAAGGAGACAGTTGATTGGTCCTCAGTAGGCCCCGCCTCCTTTAAAGGTGCTGATTTCAAATAAAAATAACTTTTTAATAGTTTTTTTTTCAACTTACCAGAATTGAAGAAACGTTGCTGGCTACAGTTCACAGGGCGAAATCTGAAACATCCAAATTAATATCAGCACTAGCAGAGTGACACCCCCGTTTGTGTGGTACCGATCATTTCTGCTAGCTCGTCTATGGCACTTCCAATTGTATGATGGCTTTAGTGTAGCACAGGAGAAAACAACTTTATGTTTCATGAGTGATTTGTGTGCGCACTCGATGTTGTGAATGAACTAAAACACCCTTAATGGGCAGAGGTGTTTTGCAGTTCATTCCCCTTCAGTGCCAGAGTGAAAGATTCGGTGCATTTTGATTGGCTATACATTTTAACGTGGCCACATTGTGTCTTTGCGATTCAAATTTGGTATTTTCAGAAAATTATGCGAGGGAAATTTTATGGCAGAACCCCCGTGCGCTGCTTGAATGTTGAGTAAGAGCTACCAAGAGCCCAAAAGAAGGGTTGGCCTCTCATCAGACCGAGCTTCATCACTTAATGCAACAACGTTTAGGATTGCAACAGAATGAGCTCGTGAGGTTGACGACACCTGTTCACGTGACAATCACAGGAAGTTGAGGGAAGAACCAAACATTTTGAATGTGTAATTACTACTAAAGGTCCCTTCATTTTTTTTATGCCATTTTGTCACAAAGTACACTAAGGAACGGAGCTAGAAAGCCATCAGCAAAAGGTAAACATGCTCTAACGACAATATTGATCGATAGCGTGATCATCATGAAATTGGTCACACTGAGCACGTCATATGTCCAGACGTACACAATGTAAGCGTCGCGTTTTAAAAACGTCACAACTTTAATCGCACTGTTATCGTATTGCCACGTGTTTCAAGTTTTCAAAAGTATAAAAATCCCCCGAAATTCAAAATACCTGCAAATCTTCCGGCCGCACACGGTCCACAAGGACGCCGCCATCTTGTGTGTACGGAAATGACGTTGATGACGTAACATGTTTGTGTTGTTGTGAACATGTTAAATCAAAAAGTAACAAATCATTTTCAATTATCTCCTCTTCTGAATTTAAAACTTTTATTTCATTCATCGTTGCATGTTGGTTTTTTGGCATACATGATAAAAGTAATTGTCAATCCCCTCAGTTTTCCTTGACGTTTGCCATTGACCGAAGCAAATGAATTCAAAATAAACGTAATTAAAATAGCAATGCTCTTAATATCTTTCTTCACTTTGTTTCTCAAAAAAGCACCATTCTTATGCACTCTTGCTGTCTACTGATTAATGACTTGTCTATAAATGTTCTTGCACACATTAAACCTCTTGACAATACTCATGCTTGAAGTTCAACATTAGCATGAAGCCATTTGTCAGGTGTTCATGGGGTTTAATAAAATACATTGAAGTCAAAAACAAGCTTTTTTTATTGTGAACAAAGGAAAACATGGACATGTACAATGCCTGAGTGTGTGTTCACAAAAGTGCACTCTTGGCATACGTCAACAAACAAAGCGATTGATTGAAGGATGCCCGGAGATCCGCCCACCCTGCCTCCAGCCGTGAGGAGAGACCGACCAACGCTTCCATGGCGACGGCATCCTGAGCCAGCGAGCGGAGGTGAAGCTGTCAAACAGGAAGTCAAAATGTATCATACCCGATCATCTCTTCCTACATGCCACATAAATATCTATCGCAATTAGGTACGATTCAATTAATCGTTCTGACCCGAGAGTCAACTACATAGTTCACCGCATAATAATACATATATACATATATAGAGTGATTGGGGAGCAGGAAATCAGAGAATGATTCTGAGCGCAGTGTCTGTTACCTTAAGAAACAGTGACAGATAAGCATGTGCCAGATCAAAGTCTCGCCCACTGGCCAGCATGCTGTCAATCATGCGAATGAAGGCCAAAAAGAGGCTGCTGGCTCCGCCTCCTTCAGGTGATAGACCCGCAAGCTCGACTGACACAGCAGATGGACCGAAACTCTTCAAAAGCTCCACGGGAACTGCGACTGAATAGACAAAAAAAATAAATAAAAATCATCTTCATCAATCATCAATATCCATCTTCACGATGGAATTATAATAGATGTAATCCAATTTTGAGTGAATGCACTCACACGACCCTGCGTCAAGACCCGCCTCCAGAGCACAACTGAACTTTGACTTCTGAGAGGGCAGACTGCAGCTCAGCACTTTAGACTGAAACAAACACACACGATTATTAATACGACTGTGATGAATGTTGGTGGATGTAAAGGTGTAAAATAGTGCGATGGATGCTAACCTCTGTTTCATCCTGCGGTAGGGAGAAGCGCGGCGTGAGGCCTGGCACAGTGGGCAGGAAGAAGGGCGCCGACGCTCCTGACACGGGCGGAGTCACTGCTTTGTTCCTCCTCTGAAAATATCATTTGTTACTTGGTGTGTGTCAAGTGGCCCAGTGTTGTGTGTTCAACAAGTGACCACCACCTGATTCACATGAGCGTGTGCTTTTGGTCATGACATCATGCGTCACATGACACCATCCGTGTACCTTGATGGTGTCCAGGCACAGCAGATGTTTCCATCTCGACTCGGGTAGCTGCGACAGTGTCACAAGCTCCGCCCCCAGCTGCTCTGCCGAGCTGTATGCTTCGTCAGGCCCCTCCTCCTCCTCCTCTGTGACTTCCTGCTCGGCTTCCAGCGCCCCTCCGCCTGGCAGAGTCTCCGCCTCTGGCTGGTAGTCGGCCGGGAGTGGACGGAGCCCGACAGGCCCGCACAGGCTTTTATTGGTCCTGAGGAGGAGAGCCCGCTTTGTGATTGGCTGCTGTCAATTGCACGAAGAGAAAGTGAAAATGTGTCGGCTGACCATAAACAAATGCCCAGGCTGTCCACGTGTGATGTTGCCAGGAAATCTCCAGTCGGGGACATGGACACACCCACTGGCGTCATGGAAATCAGGAAGCAGTCCACCAGGCTGCACACAACAAGATTTTTAGTTTTGTAAGCACTTTTAGTTTTGTACAGGGAGAAATTAGGCTCTCACCTTCCAGAAGGGAGGTCCCACGTGCGAATGGTGCAGTCCATCCCAGCGGTGATCAACCAGCGACCGTCTGGGCTGAAAGTCTGACAACAGACAAAATCAAAGGATCAATGGAAAGCCCAATGGCTGTTTGCGCACCTTTATTTCTTGTACGAGGCACAATGTACATTATTGCCCATTTGACTTTTTTTGTTGTTGTTGTCAATGCGATGTTTCAAACTTGAGATCTCAAATGACTTGATCTGGTGCTATTTATTATTTTCCCCCAAAACTTGGAAGGATGTGTACGGGTTCATCATTTGATCGCAAGTCACTCACCATGTCGTTGGTGTTGCCGTGGTGACCCGCAAACTTGCGGACCACTCGCTTGGTTTCAGCGTCAACGATCAGCAGCGTGAAGTCATCCAGAGCCACTGCCAGCATACCGCTGAGAGGAAGACACTTGTAAGTGTGTGTGTGTGTGTGTGTGTGGGGGGGGGGGGCGCATGCGGTTACCTGTCCCTGTGTAGCTTCATGGTCGCGGGCGCCGCACTTAGCTTGATCTGGTCTTCTTGTTTGCGGGTCTTGAAGCGCCAGAACTTGAGCAGGCAATCAGACGCGGTGGTGAAAGTCAGTTGATTGAGGGCGTCAGTGGCCACGCCTCGCACTGCGCCGCTGTGAGCTTTTGGGAAAAGGCGGAGTTACCGGGAGGGAGACGGTGGGGTGGGGGTAAAACCGCAGAGGGCAGAAGAGTGGCGGGAATCACCTTTGTGCTCGTCTCCATAACAACCGCGATGAAACCCGGACTGCAAGTTGTAAATGTCAACGCGGCCGCACGAAGACCCCACAATCGCAAAGTTTCCACAGGAAGTGATGTCAACCACCTGGGATATGACGCGGGAAGTGGCGTAAGTGTGCAAAGGCCGGCAGCGCGTCGCTGTTAGGTGAGTGTTGTGAGCGCCGCGATTACCGCGGCGACGGCGTTGCTGCCGCTTTCCGGCGGTCTGAGGTGGTGCGCCCCCATGGTACACCGCTGGTAGTTCCAAGTGGTGGTTGCCAGGCGACCACGGTGACACGCCACGATGCCGTCCCAGTCTGATTGGCGGGCTGTAGCTGTCAATAAACATGGTGAACAGCGACGTCACGTCGGCCATCTTGACTCTGAGAGGATTTGTCAATGTGTGTGCGAGCGCCAACCGCAGGAGAAGGCAGTGATTGCGGGCAGCCGCAGTTCCTCATACGACAAGCCCTTCTTCTTCTTCTGCTCTTTCTTTTTACTGATGGAGCCTAAACACACACACGCACACACACACATACTTGAAGAACCAATCAAGTGGTGACTGAGTAATGGGTAGGCGGAGTCAGACCGTGTCCAAGGTTCTTGTGGAATCTCTCATGGACGGTGGAAAAGGACTGCAGTGTCCCATCTTGCCCTGAAGGGGGAGACATTTTCTTTTGACCACCAGAATGGAAAATGAAACCTCCTGCCGTCCTGATTCTTCCTCATTTTTTGCTTACCTGCACTGAGGATGTTTTTGCCGTCGTTACCATGGTGACAGATGGTGGTGGGTGGAGCACTGTGACCCTGGCGATTTCTCAGCAACCTGGCTCCTCCCCCTTCCTGGTCCAGGATCCACACCTGAAGAAAAGCCAAACAAAAAGGTGTGAAGCTGTCGGAGGTCCGGTTGGCGCTAACCACGGCGGTGGCGGCGCCAACCTTAATGGCGTTGTCGCCGGCGCTGGTGATGAGAAGCGGTTCGTTGTGCAGAAAGCTGGCGTTGACCGCCGTCTTGTGGGCGTGTCTTAGCTGAGCCGCCAGCTGCTGCCGCTCCAGATCCCACAAGGCCACGTGACCTTGAGGGCTTCCTGCCGCTAGTGTGGGTGGCCCGTCTGCGGAGGGAGGCAGAGTCCCACGTCACCCAAAAAACAAATTCACATAGAAACCACACACACTCGCATGCTTACCTGTCCGGAAAGCCAGCGAGGTGATCGGTCCCCAGTCCTGAATGAAGGACATCAGCGTCTCATCCAGTCGGATGTTGTGAATGATGATGCGGCCCGTTGCCGTGCCTACGCCCACCACATCCACCGCCGGGCTCTGTCCAGTTCAAAATGAACAAGTACAGGGAACCCCCGCTAAGTTGCAGACTTTTTTAATGTAGGATACAAGCAAGTCTGAAAGTCCAGTAGTTGGACTCCTTCAGTGTAGTACCACTTTGTGCCACAACAGGCAGCACTGAGCTCTTCTTGAAGATAAACAGAAGCAGCAGTTGTTTGAAGGTTTGGAATAACACCAAAAATCCATGCTCATTTCCCTTAACTTGTCTGTGACATTTGAGTTTAAACATGAGCATTAAGATAAAAGACCGTTTTGTTTGAACATTTTTAAAGGGGGTAAAACTATTTTTTCAATTTTTTTTAATGAGTTCTTTAATATGGCAGATTTTCTTGTGGGTCTTGAATGTATCCTGCACAACTTATGGGGGTTCACTGCATCACTACACAACAACAAACAGGTCTCTCTCACACGCTCACACACATACACACTGCATACAAATATGTAGCACATATACACAAATCTCTCACACGCAAATGCACAAACTCACCTGTTGCAGCACAGTGACACCTGCCGACCAGCCGGCAAATGTGTACAACAACTTGCTGGACGCCGCAAGACACAAGTGGAACACAAAACACAAAAGAAACACACACACACAAAAAAGTTAGCGTGATGATTCAAAACCGTGCAATGCATCAATATTCATTGATACATTTTTTTGTGGCGCACACGTTGCAGATTTGTATTTGCAGGTGGTCTCGCCCATCCTCGGTTGGATGGTGGGTTAGCGTGCTCGTAGCTAACCTGGTCTTGAGGTTCCAGAGCTGCAAAGCACCCTGGGAACTTCCCAGCAGGACTTTGTTTAGGTACGTGCTGGGGTGCATCATGGCAGACACGTCGAAGGTGGCGGGGTCAAAGTTCAGCTCCACATACACATCTGTCGGAGGAAGCAGAGAACGCGTCATACAAATCACACCCATGGAAACACAGAGACAAACTAACACGCATGCACGTACACACAAGCCCAAGCACAAACACACACCCTTATAAACATAGACACACACATAGGTACACGAATGACGGACGGAGGACCTCACCACCACAATGAACGTCCCAGACGACGACGAGCCCACTGCCATCAGCAGAGATCAGTTGGTCACCGAAAGGAAGCAGCAGGCGCACTTCGTGTTTGTGTCCACAGTAACACATCACCACCTGCCTCACAGAGAATATTCAATCTCATATTCTAAGCTCCGCCCTCTCCCACAGCCATGTCATCCGACCTCTTTGTTCTTGGCGAAGGCGTACACAAGCGAGCCCGCGGCGGCGAATGTCAACATCCTGTCTGCCGCCAAGCAAGTGATGTCATCTTGGAGGCTGTTACCTATGTGACCCCATCGCAGATCATCAATCGGGGTCCACGGGGCACGCTTCACTTTGTGGTCAAGCAAAACAAAGACAAATACTCACTGACGGCGACGATGCCCAAACGATTGACCTGGAACACAGAAAAAAATGAAAATGATGTCAGAGCACCAATGAGGTCCTTCACGACATTTTTGTTACATTGGAAAGCTGTATAGAGAACGTCCAAGGACATTAGGGAATTTCTTTTTCATACAGTTGTACATACATAACGAACATACAGCCCAACACTTCCAGTTGCAGACAGGATACAATGCAAAATATAGACATTACAAAACGGTCAACTCAGAAACACTTTCTCAATTTGATCAGGGGTAACAGCCAAAGTTTTGGTTCTTACGTTGTACGTGTGCAAACATTTTCCGACTGACGTCACCAGGTAGAACTCCCGATGCTTGCGATGATAGCGAAGCACGTGCGGCACGTGGTTGCAATAAAGCCCTAAAATCCGGAAGCCGCTAAACAAACAACTTCCGCCTCCCCCCGCCATCAAAGCCGACAAGCTCAGAACTTAAGCCCAAAAAGACGACGACAATGGAAAAGAAGAGATCAAGACAACAAATCGGCCGAGACGAGCGAGAGGAAGAGGTAAATTGAGTGGGACGCAACAAAAAGGCTCCGTGTGGAAAACTGCAACACCAAACAAAAGTTCCGCATGCACAAACAGAAAACGCTGCCCCATTCCTTCAAAACCTCGCACAATGTTTCTACAGGGGGAAGGATAGGCACGTATTTTGTCCATTTTTAATATGGACAAAATACGCGAGGCCCGCGAAAATCCCTCATCCCCCCCCAAAATAAAAATCCCCACTGAAGTACATTGGGAAAATTGTGTGTGCGTCCGTTTGCCACAAACAATTGGGATGCTCCCTCCGTAAAAAACACGACACTAAAACCAAACAAAACAATTTAATGAAAGGAATATTGGAAAATTCCATAGACAGGTTCATCTGTGGTTTTATTGATTAAATCCAACTCAAATAAAACTTTGGAGAAATGCACAATTCCAAGTAGAAGGCACAAAATAAAAAAATTAAAAAAGTCCAGTCGTATTCATCTACTTTCAACATCAAAGAACAGAAACTAAATCTTCTTCAGATGCTGAATAACGATTTCACATTATTCTGACTTCATGCCTTATTTCATTAAAAAAAAAAACTCAAACATGATTTTAAACAAATTACATTTAACCTGGTGTACATCCACTGTGAAATGTATTTTCAAGGAATGAAGTTCACCTACAAATGTGCAATTTGGGTCACTCTAAAAATTCCACACCCGACGTTGGGTGAGTAAATCCATACAGCGGAAGTTGTACTGTATGCCAAACTTTTCCTATGATGATTTGAGACACGTTAGTCCAATCAAATGCTGTTTCAGTTTTTGGAATTCTGACAATAGGCTGACTCGTCTGCTCAATAACAACGTGGCAACATATTCTGTCAAAAGTCAAATTAAAATGCTGCATAACAACATTGCCAATTTTGCCGCAACTTGTCTGAGTGTTGCTGAGTGGACCGAGAGGCTTGTTATTGCCTTGAGTCGGATTGTGTAATACACCTTTAAGTCTGTTGAACCTGTTTTACGCAAAACGACTTGGGAGGAATTTTCTCATTTCAGTCTGCGGTCTTGTCACGGACTGGTGGCTGTGTCGCGGGTGTCCGGGTAGTTGAGGATGTCTCGCTTGGTCTGCGTGACGTGCCGCTGATGTTTGACGTAGACCTTCAGTGACCCCTTCAGCAGCACAAAAGTGGCGCCCCCCTGTGGACGGAGGACCATATAAATCTTGTTTCTCTTGCTTGTCCTTGAACGTGTTCAGCAAACTAGGTTTGGAAATTCACAACTTCACCTATGGTCTTTATTTTGTCAAAAATTGAGGATAAAGCGGTTCAGATAACAACAGATAAAAACAACAAATAGAGTCACTGAGTCACTTTTAGCAGTTGTGCAATTCCTCTTGGTTTGCGTATGACTGTATTATACTGCTTTCGATTCTGTTTAATTATGTTAGAACTACAGTATATGCTTCTAAGTACTCTCATTGAATCGATCGCAGCGAGCTCACCAGGAGGCTCTGCTGCAGGTTGGAGGACACGCGTCGGAAAAGAAGACGTCCCAGCAGGCTGGAGATCCACGGGAGGACCAGAGCGCCACAGAGGATCCGCGACATTGACACGTGGTTTCCCTCCGCCGGCAGGGGAGGCAGGTAGCCTCTCACAGCTAATGACGCACAACAACAACAACACACCAGTGA